>ML783140.1:587643-660048 GCA_009831015.1 Picea engelmannii | reverse complement strand
TAATATTGTTTACTATTTTTAATATATTTTTGTCTTGACATATATCATAATCCTTAAATACACACCTCTTTTATTTCTTCTATAACATTTTATTAGCTTATCATTTTTTAAAACAAGTTATATTCCACACTAGAAGAGATTGATATCTACAATCTAAAAAAAGAAAAAATAAGTTTGATAATGTTAAGATCCTCATAGCTTGCACTAATGCAAGGCGTTGTAACTTTAAGGATATAATGACTTTCATAATTAAAAAAAATAGAAAATTAATATTATAAATTTTGAAAAAATATTGCACACTAGAACAATGGGTTCTCTACAATTATGCAATTTTTTTAAGGAAATTCCATCATTAAGGTACTCAACACCTGCACTAATGGAAACATATACATTATATTTTTCTTGAAAAATAACATACCCTATTAGAAAAAAACAAATTTCACATGGTTATTCACAAATTCTATAAATACAAATTATATATTCGGAAATATTATTCAATTTCCCACATTTCATCTTTTTACACCATATTTAAATTCAGTGTAAAGGTACCTTTAATAATCCCTCCAAGTTAACATATTGTTGTTTTTCTATGTTTGCATTGTCACTAACACATCATGATAGACCATCATTAGCTTGCACCCACCTCTAATGCTCACTTTGTTTAGAAAGCTTCCAACAAACATGGTTCACACATAAATTTTTATTACATTAACAAATTTCAAAGCTACTATAAGTTAACAAGGTGCGTTTGCAAATAAACCCCAAGGGTGATTTCACACCTTAACCACTACAAATAAATATTTCTTGATATCACCACAATATTGTTCTTTGAACATTCAACTTCATCATGCAAAAGTCTTCCCACTTAACATATATCACAATAACATGCCACCAACATATGAAGCATAAAATACACACAATTAGAAAATAGAGAATTGAATGGGAATATATATGACAATGCAAAATGACTGGTATGCTTTTCAATAAAAAGTTGGTGAGAACATTATCACCAACACTTCCAAGTCAATAGCAATTTATGATTCTAATGATTTTTATTAATAACAAAATTTAAGTCAAGATGACAACCATTTGGAAATCAAGCTAATAGTTTCAAGATATAAAGTTTAATAGATTTGAAAGCCACATTCAATAAATTATGACCAATATATTCACAATAAATTAGCATCCAATACAATGGAAAGAACATGCAACCAATAACCATACCTTCCAACTACAAGTAACACACACCCATCATATGCCCAATTATCAGAATGGTTAGATGCAAGCAAAAGTCCAATGAAAACATTTGTAACAACTTATGGAATTTGGGTAATCAAGATGAGTATTAAGAACATCAATTCATTCTTTTTTCCCCTTATAAACAATAATTCCGAGTTCTATCAAATGGTACCTCTTGGCTTCCCATTCTAAACAATTATTAACATCAATAAGCCAACATAATAAGCTACAATAATGATTACCCAATTTAATTCATAACATAAAAATTCATAAGGGAAAAATTCATGAAGTATTGATATTTCTTAAATACAAAATGGTGAGTTATATCCATGGGCAATGCTTCTAGAGAGAGTTTCTATCTAGGTTGTATTTCCAATAATTCCAAACTTTACACATTCAAGTCAATTTGGACATCCATGTAAGTAGTTAATTTTCTTTTCATCATCAAAACAATGCTAATAAAGAGATTACAATGGTGGCAAAAAATTACAGCTAAGAGGGTTGATTTCCCTCTCAGAGAGCCATGGCACACTATTCTAGTTTCGACTGATCACAATTACTTTCATAACACAACATTATAACCATTAAATTCATGAGATAAAATAATGGCTGGAAGACAAACTTAGGCCACAAATAAAAAAAAATTCCTAGATTTGAAATCGATGGCAAATTAAACACACAAAGCCATGACACACTAGCCTAGTTTCGACTGATCACAATTACTTTCATAATACAACATTAAAACCATTAAATTCATGAGATAAAATAATGGTTGGAAGACAAACTTAGGCTACAAATAAAAAATAATTCCTTGATTTGAAATCAATGAAAAATTTAACATAGAAACATTTGCTTATCTACCATGTTATAGTGAGATTTCAACTAAAACAAGGGAAATTGCAAAGGGAAACAAGTCCCTGCCAATTGCGGCAGAGCTGTTTGCACAGGAAATATCTTTCCAATGCAAAACATCATCACCAAGAGTCATGAAGGAAATTTGTTAGCCCAACACATATGACAGAAATTTGTTTGCAACCCATCACGTTATTGCCGAGACACATGAAAAACTTACAAAGCCAATCTAGATGTTGCTCAAGTTAAATTCATTGGACCAAAGACCACTTTTGTATAATTCACCCTGCTAATGTTATGTGAAGATGAATCTTTGGAGAAAAAAATTATTGATCAAAGAAAATAAGTCCTAATAGAAATTGCAAATGAATAGTTGTGGTCTCCACTACTCACACATAATATAGACAATCTACGTAATATAGACAACATTTTGACTGCAAGTTACTAATTATAGCGCAGGAGATACAAAACTTGATTGTAGCTATGTTTCCTTTCTAATTACCTTTAGAGTCATATGTCCCCTGCCATTACTTCATGATTCAATAATATGATTTATTCCATTGCTTCATGCTTCAATGATATGGTCTACAAGTTAAAACTTTGACCAATTACAATGTATTTAGGTCAAGAGATGCTAGATGCCAAAATTAAATAAATCTACTGAGAAGAGACCTACATAACATATTTGAATTATTAGAGATATATTTGATTTTCTTTTGGTTTCATTCAAATAAATAAATATAAATAATATTATATAATGTAAAAAATAAATAAATAATATTATATAAGTTTAAATAAATCTCCTGAATTATGTAGCTAAATTAAAACATAAATAAAAATTATGTAGCTATGTTAAGAACAAAATCTTGGGGTCCAATGCGGCCAAGCATATACTAGTTGTTAATATCTCTTTCTATATAACTTAGCGTAACCTTATCTAGAAGGCTATAGTGTACAAAATATTTCATTTTAATGATCATAATTCTGAGTGTCTTGTCTGACACGTGAAAAAAACCAGAATGAAATTGAATTTGATTTGTTTCTTTTACCCCAAATATTATTTCAACAACATTGTATGATATTTTAGAGAGTGGAAGCAATAATGTTTGTACTTTGATCAATGTGTAAGGAAAATGACATGGATTTAGCATTGATTGTCCTCTATAATCACACAGGAGTAGCATCATATATTTGTCAGGTATCCTCTTCTGCATGCAGATAGAGGAGTACATAGTTGATGCCAAAAATGCATTTTGACCTCCACGAATTTGAATGACATAGCGACAAGAACCATCTGTCAGGAACCCTTATCAAGGTAGTAGGAGCTAGAGGTTTGACCTACATATGAAACCCATACGATATGTATGCCTAAAATAAAAGTCGTACGATGAGGAGTGAGTAGGGAAACACTAATTTTTGGGATTTATGGGACTAGCATTGATATATCTAATGGGTAGTAGTATTAATTATAGTAGCTAGAAACCCTTCTTTCTGTAGAAAAGCTATCCCTCATGTTCAATAACATATAAGAGTCTAGGGGCCTTGGATCTCGTTACATAATACAACTAATAGATAGTTGGTCATTAATGAAAGAAAAGAAAGACTTTGTCCAGTCGATCCTCCTTTAACATGGATGTATCTTACAACATGGATGTATCTTATGGATGTATCTTATGGATGTATCTTATGTAGTGAATTATTTATTTTTTGGTTGTGATTTTTTGAAACAATTATAGGATTTTTTGAAAAAACAAAAGACAAGTAATTAAATGATTGAATGATCCTTTCTGGTTTATCAACATGGTTTGCATTGTTGAAAGCCACTTTAGTGAGCAAGTTGAAAAAAAAAATGTATTGTTGGTAAATATGAAACTTGACCTGTTGTTATGTATATTAACAAACAAGGTGGTGCACCAACAAGTCATAGAGCAATTTTGGAGGTTGTTTAGCAGAAGCGGTGCACTAGAAAGTCGGATAAAAATTCTAGAGGCTGCAAGGTCATGCACCAACAAGTCTTAGAGAAATTCTGAAGGCCTGTTCGAGAGCAATTCTGAAGGCTGCAAGGTCGTGCACCAACAAGTCCAAGAAAAATATTGGAGGTTACAAGGCGATGCACCTACAAGGAGGTGCACCAACAAGTCCAAGAGCAATTAAAGAGTAATTACAAAGAACCAAGTCCTCTTGAATATGAGAAACAAGACTGGTATTGAAGAACATGGTCTGCTGAACAATAACACTTGGTGATTGGTGGGCATCGATATCTTTCATGAAGCATCTTAGAATATAGTGTGTATGATACGATGGTTCAGTGGAAATACAAAAATGTTAGCGAACTAATGCTATCTCCAGAGATAGCATTAATTCACCTCAAAATATATACACCATAATGGAATCCTCTTTCCTAAGTAATGCAATCATCTTTGCTAAGCTTCAATGAAATATTTTTGCATAAATTGTCCATTGCCTCGATAAAAGAAAAAATAAGACCTCAAACCAAGAAATTAGGATAACAAATAAAATGAAAATTGAAAAATTGTATGAACGTGTGAAAAGTTTGGTTAAAATGGTTGATTTGTATTGATTTAAGTACATAAAGTAATATGACAAGGAAAAATCGACTACTAATAGTCCCTATAACCCGAAGGGCAGGGACTAATAACATCTTCAAAATGAAGATGAACATGGAATGAAAGATACATGAATGAGGATGATAGCTCTCATCATTATTCATCTTGTATCATAATTTTTGTTCCAGAGAACACCACCTCTCTTATCAACAACAATACTAATAATTTTTACACAATTATGAGGATAATCCTTTCTTCATAAATAAAAAACTTATATAAATTTCACTTTCAAAGATAATTATATTCAAACTCATTATCGATTATATTCAAACTCCACTTTCAACAAAGATAATTATATTCAAACTCATTATCAATTTAACCTAATTTAGTACAATCTAGCTATCCACTAAAATTTCACTTTCAAGTCAAATGAGTTTCATGGCTTAAAGGAAATTATCAATTATTATACCTACAATATTATAGTAGAGCTCACAAGTTACAATGCTACTCCTAACTCCTCACCTTGACAACTAGTGAATGGGCAACCAATTTCCACCCTAGCATAACAAGGGAAACCATATTTCTCTGGAACCTCCAAGCTATGTGGAATCGCAATCATGAGCTTAATTAAAATTCCAATAAGATATACACTAGTATTGGGGTTTCCAACTATTAAACAAGTATATAATTTTATCTCTAACAAATGAACAATATAAATAACAATGCATCAAAATTTTAGGCCACTCACACTATGGAATTTCCCAAATTATATAACTCTCAATTTTGGTGGAAAAATGGAATAATTTCACAAATGGTAATCCCCCCAAAAATTTTTTTTAGGGAAATCCCTATTAACTTTAATTGTCCTAGACACCTCATCTCAGATAAGTTATTTTATTTCTACAATTAAGTATTATCTATGAACAACACCTAGGTGACTTCCTCAAATAAATTTTATTTTTCTTTAATTATTAAATATGGTATTATCACCCCTAAGTTGTCACCTAGGAATAATTTCAAAATAAATTAAATTCTTAAATTATAAATTCACTTTTTCATTAAAATACCAATATTTCTTAAGTGTCTCTCAAAGTGGGTACTTATCTATATTAATTAATCTATTCTTAGAATTACACTCCATTTGCAAGGTTTACTAATTCTAGAGAGTTGGGTTGATTAAGAATGGATCATTATATAATTTTTCATCTATCTTGGTACTTTCTGAGTGGAAAAATTTGAAGAATTGGCTTATAGGACCCATTTTAGTGGCAGGTCCTAGTTTGAAGATTTGGGATCTAGAACCTTCCAAATCCATTTTGAGGCATTAAATGAAACTTTTTTGGGGTCAAAAATTTCCAAGCATAACGCTCAATTCCTCAAAAGTTTTCTACACATTGACACCTTTCCAACAATGCAAAAATCACCTCAAATAGAGTTTGTATGTAGAATTTATGCCTCTCACAAGTTGACCTACCTTGTTGATCACCATGGTACCAAGTGGATGCCATATCAACCCCCATAACTCATGTGTGGAGCTAGACACGTGTGGAATTTCAAGAATATTATACAAGGTCCAAAACCTCATCACTAATTTAGGGTAGAGAATGCAAAAATCTAATCCTAGATAGTTATTAGGCTATGTTAAATACTGGGTTGTTAGGAGAAGAGGGGGTTCCATTTCTTTAGCATTGTAATTGTTCCATAGTTGAGTAGAGAATTTAGTAGTGGGATTTGAGAGATAATAAAGAAGGAATAAGATTCTATAGTACAAACCATTCAGGTCACAACGTCAAAGGAAACTCCATAGTGAGTGCCCCTTTCTTTGTGTTTTCATTTTCACAACTAAAGAAAAGAGAGAAGAGTATAGACCTCACCTTCTAGATGGGTTTTCTCTCGTATTGGGTTCCATAGGATACACATTGCATTCATTTGTGTGGATGGTTTTTTCTTTTGCTAGTTATTTAATTTTCTTATTTACAATTATATTTTATAGATTTGAGCAATAAGCTAGCAATCATAAATCTAATATCTAAGGAATTAAACCTGCATAAAAAAATATTTCAAATACAAGATCTGTTCTGGTGAACTGTTCCAGTTGAATATCCATAGAAGTTTACAGATCATATTGGTATCAACGGAATTTTCTTTGGGGCATTTGTGGAAAGTTGCAAGATCTAGGAATTGGCTTAAGAAGGAAGTCAGATAACTCTAGCCATGAAAGATGACTCTATTCATAACAACCCTTGAGTTTTAACAGAAGAGATATTTGTGAGGATGGAAGAGACAATAACTAATATCTCTCGCAGCATGGCCCTCCTCATGGAGTTTATAGTGAAAATTTTTGGACCTTTAGAGGAGGTTGATGGTTCTAACTCAGACATTGGATCTGATGAGAAACCAAGATATAGTGAAGACTCGAAAAAGGAGTTGAAAAAATATCACGAGAAAGAGAATCCAACTTACAGTACCATCACTCCTTCACAAAATCTATTTTAAATGGAAGCAAACATGGATATCAAGCCTTATCAAGGTAAGATCAATGTTGTTAAGTTGAATCATTGGTTGCAATAGTTAAAAGTGTTTTTCAGTTTCCATAATATTGATGAAGAGAAAAACATTTAATTTTCCCAATTGAAACTAGAGGGCCATGCACTAACTTGGTGGGAAACCCACACAAAGACACTTAGTATAGAGGGTGATCCACAATTAACTAAGTGGGAGGATTTTAAAACCCTCATCAAGTCCTAGTTCTACCATATTGGGTATGTGTTACAGAAAAATCCCCCCGCGGACAGGTGGATCTTCCCTCAGATTCTAGACCCCTAATAGCGAGACAAAAAGATGCAAATGGACGCTAACATCCCTTTGAGAATTTATTAACTAGCTGAAAAGAGAGAGAGGGAGAAATGGTGTGATGCATCTATTTCCGGTGTTTGTCCTTGCTACTCCAATTTGAGCTTGATCTCCAAACTCATTCACATAGCTTGATACCTGCAAACCACAGACAACAAAGAGACACAAGGAAACTCCTACTCTAGAATACTAGATTAAACAAATTCATCTACAATAGAAAAACATATGTAAAGATACATAAACTAGAAGGAAATAGGCCAAGCATATATTAATGAGAACATTAAAAAGACACTTACAATCTGTAGATGGAATTGGAGCAACCTCTCCAAGTCCTCTTCGTCTAGACCTTACATGATGCTCCCAAGATCATAAGTTTGATATCCAAAAGCTTTCTCCCAAGATCATAATTTTGATACCTCTAATATTCCTCCTCTTCTCCATGGAAAAGCCCTCATTATATAGGATTTGGAGGCTTAACCACCATGGAGAGGATCACTCATCAGATCCACTAAAATCAGATCCCCAAGATATTTAGGGAGAAAATATCTCTTAACGATTTTAGGGAGGAAATATCTCTCAAGGATTTTAAGGAGGAAATATTTCAACCATCCATGAGATCCTCAACCTCCCCTAAAAAATAGGAAACCAAATGTGAGGTGGATTCTCACACCAAATTAATTTCCTTTTCATGAATATTAATAATAATTCACGTGCACATAGTATTTTGACCTTCATATAATATATTTCTCCTCCACATTGACCAGGGATTGTGACATATGTTATTTCGTGGTGTCGAGGTGTATGCGACACTTAGAAAGGTGCATATGAAACTTTTACGACACTTGCAACACTTAGAGCGAGGTACCTAGGTGTGGAAATTTGATGTGTAACAGTATGCCCCTAAAGTGTGAGGCCAGAAGAGAAACTAATGGCCGAAACACTTTACAATTATTCAATGCAAGGGCGTGGAGTTGGAGAACTTGGAAGAAGCTGTAAAAAACCATCAAATAGTATATGTTCCATTTTCGAGGTAGGCATACCTATGATAGGAATACAATATGACTCAAAACACGACCATCGACCAATGCACTACAGATCCATGAAAAATATTGATTAAGGATATGGCCACCAAAGATATAATATGGATCCATACCTCCATGACATGAATTGATCGTAGCCACAAGAAATACACAATGGAGCTACAAGATGATAAAACATAGCCATAGACCGATACAATGTGGATATATGCAATAGTGTATATATCAGCATGATCAAATTATCTCCTTCACAACCCGCGAAAAGAAGATAACATAGTGAACACTCAACCCATGGCCTTCCTCCCAATCCTGATGTGGTATGTATATAGTCATGTGAATAGATGATTTGATGTTGAACATGGTAGAAACCACTTGATTACCGATCATTGAGGTAAATTTTTAACAAGTGTGAGGGAAATCACCAATGATGTCAATGACTCCCAATATACCCTAGTACATTCCAACGAATGTGAATAAATGAGCTGACGTTGAACATTCGTGGAATCATCCGACCAGAGTTCAATGATGCAAATCTATTGTTGGAAGCGAGGAGGTCTACCACTGAGGCATGCTGGTCCCAAGGTACTAACTGGTTTCTAAGTATAATTCCTGGATGATGTGTTGAAGTCAACAGGAAAAGACTCGTCGAAGGAGGGAATTGATGTATCCCCCATCATCGATACAAAACTGACATAGGAAAGTGATGTAATATGGTGAATCGAATGAGTATGGAATGACACAAGAAATGGAAACTGGAAATACTGCAGATGGATGATTTGAAGTGAAACTTACCTTAAACATGATGAGGAACGGAAATTTACTTGGAAACATTGACTCGACGAGTACCAGGAATGTAATGTGATGAAAATAAGATCACTCTTCGACTAGACGAAAAAGTATGGTGACACATGGAATTGGTATGAATCAGAGACAAACAGATTACCCAAATGTAAGACGAGATGCAAACAGGTGCCATGTTCAAGGACGATAATAACTTCCATAAAGCATTCTCAAAAACTTGACCCACTTCCTTCAATTCCCCCCCAACCCAGATAGATGAGTACCTATTTTTAATTTAACGAGCTCGAGAAGGGTAACACATGCTCGATATAGATCACCTTTGGTAAGTTCCTCTTTTTTTTTTTAACGAACTGGAAGAAGTAAGGGTTCGTTCCCATATGGGCCCTTCAATGTGTAGTTTAGCGAGTCCAGAGAAGGAAAACTCAATTGTTTTTCATGTTTAGAGAGTCTGAAAAGAAATTAAAGGCGACTCTAGGGTTGTCCTTTTTGGTAATTTTAGTCTCGCGAGGCCAAAAAAGCGATAAAATGCCACTCAAAAGATGTCCTTTTAAACCATTTAAAAAGTTTGAAAGGAAGCAAGATCACTCGACAATATTTTCATGTTTAGAGAGTTTGAAAAGAGATTAAAGGAGACTCTAGGGGGTTCATTTTTCATATAACCTTTACGAGTCCGAAAAAATGATAAAAGTTTACCCGGTCATATTCTCATGTATTTATGAGCACGAGAAAGAACAAAGACTAAGCTCAGTATTAGTTTCATTTTTACACAAGCTTGAAACAAAATTAAACTTATGCTTGTAAATTCCCAACGTAATTTCTAAAGGTAGGGAAACCCATGGATGTTTGGTACTCTACCTCCAACTTGAAAATATAGTGGCTTAACTCCAAAATGATAATCAAAGGCTGGAGACATGCCCCCCCAAGCTTCATTTCATTCGTCGACTTTGAGGTTGTCACCAATTTATGTACTAGATGGAGAAAACGGATAAGGGTGGATGAAAGGAATATTCAAATACGAGACCTAATGAAAGAATCGACTCGACATCTACAAGATCTAGATAAAGACTCGACTCGACATCTATGAGATATAGTGAAAAGACTCGACTTAACAAGAGAGGTGACCTTTTTCATTTTTTAATGAGCTTGACACATGAAAATAACTATGCTCAAGACCTCTGTTTCATTTTTTAACGAGCTTGCCACATAGAAGAAAAATTGTGCTCATAGATTTTGTTTCATTTTTTAATGAGCTTTCCTTAGAGAAGAAAAACTATGCTCAAGACATTCATTTTATTTTTTAATGAGCTTGCCACAGAGAAGCAAAAACTATGCTCGTAGCTTTTGTTTCATTTTTTAATGAGATTTCCACAGAGAAGAAAAAATATGCTCAAGACCTCCATTTCATTTTTTTAACGAGATTGAAACAAAGAATAAAAAATTATGCTCGTAACCTCTCCTTGATCATGGATTTCAAGAGGACAATGCCTTGGAAGGAATACATGTCAAAGGACAAACATCAGTCATGGATTCTAGGATATCTTTGCTAGATGGAAGAAAAACACTCCGGAAGGAATACATGTCGACAACTTCGATAAGGGTAGGGAGATATAGCTATAATATCCCTATCGAAGATATGACCATGTCAACTATCGGATCTAAGTTAGGAGAAGGGAGATATTCCCTCTCGTGCAGGGTTGAATGCATGGGGTAGGTCATTACATAATTGACCCGTGACAGAGCTGACATCACTGGCATGTACGAATCGTTCAGGGAAGGTGGATGGTTGACCATCAAATGAGGGTCAATGAATGAAAGTTGGTTGATCGTTACTATGTTTCCATTGTGATGGAAACACATCACTCGAAAGAGAGTGGAGAAAAAATCTCTCATAATGTAGACATAGTGTCACCCAAGGAGTAGGTTAAAGTCCAAGGGGTTGTGAACTACTATCACATCGACGTAGACCATTTTTCCTCCCAAAGTAACTGGAAACTGAGGAAGGATCCCTAAAGGTTGACTAATGCGTATGTCAAAGTTCAACAGATTCCGAGTCACAGATGCAAGCTACAGGGAACCAAAATCCTGCCAAGCATTCACAGATAAGATGCTAACAGAAGCACCTGCATCTATTACAGTGTTAGGAATATTCCTATCAAAAACATGCATGGTAATTTGGAAAGGACCATAAGAAGGAAGATGAGGTTCTGTCAAATGATTCCAATTAATATAAATCATCTGATTTCTCGAAGGGGGTGCCATTGGGACGGGTGGAGTGCCCCCCTTGTATGGGTGAATCAATATTAATGAGGCATACCTGAGAAACATCGTCACTCTTTGAATGAGGAGTGGGATCGACCGATGACAGAACCAAATCGACCACTTTGACACTCTTTAAGGGAGGAGTGGGATCCATCAATGGCAGAACCAAATCAAACACTTGGGTTGCACTCTTCAAGGGAGGAGTGGGATCGATCGATGGAGGAAACGTATAGACCACTTGTAAATGTGTTGAACCTACACATAATATATCTAGCTAGAAAATACCACACACATTTGTAGAGAGAAATTGAAAAAGAAGAAGCAAGAGAGAAATAATGGAAGAATTCCTGTTAACCATATTCCACACTCAAAGAGTGAATAATTTACAATATATATAGGCTACATGAGTAACTGATGCACCATAATGGTGGTTTAGATTGATCTGGACACACACCAACAGTTACAGGAGTAAACTTCCACCTAGTCTAGTCTCTCAGGGAATTACGAGAGTGATCTACCACCTAATATGAGTTAACTAGTCTATCAGTCTTCAGTTAACTGATTGAAACAAGGTGAAGTGAGGAGGATATTAGGGAATCATGAGTAATGCGCTAGTCTAGTGATGATCCCAAGGACAATGCACATTAAATGGTGATGATCCCAATGTTGCATGGTGATAATCCCAATGTATCATCTAGACTCCACTCAACTAATCAAACTGATGTGAAAACTGAAGAGAAAACTGAAGAGAATATTCTTCGTAGAGGAATATTATTCCTAAAATATAGGAGACTGAATAATGACTAATAAACAAGGAAAAACCTTAGGAAACAAAATCCTAGGTGTGTGTGAAGTAACTCCAACACCACTTGGGTTGCACTCTTTGGATGAGGAGTGGGATCGATCGATGACAGAACTTGATTGACCACTCTGAATGATGATGGAACTGGATGAATCACCTTGGCACTCCTCAAGGGAGTAGTGGGATCGATCGATGATAGAACTGGATCGACCACTTTGGTTTCACTCTTTAGATGAAGAGTGGGGCTGATTGATGACAGAATTGGATCAACCACTTGGGTTAGTGGTTCAACTGAGGATGAAACCAGATTGACCACCTGATCAACTGGATTGATCGGGGATAGAACTAGATTGACCAATCCATCAACTAATGACGATTTGGGATATATATTATGATAACTAGTTGGAATTTGAATCTTTTACAAAAGATAAGAAGCCTCGTCCATACGAGGGAAAAGGTGAGAGTAATGATCACCTTCGCATAACAAGTAAGGAAATTTGACAGTTCTATTCTTATTACCAACCTTAATGTCCCTAGTTGACGGGGTGTCACCAGCATGTCCCACAGGGTCTAATGATGTGGAAGACCACATTTATAAGACCTTAGGGAGACTAGGGAAATCCCTCAGAAAGTGGCTTCACTTACAAAGCCTGCAAGGGAATTTGGGTTTAGGATTATTCGTTGTAGACTTGTTGACTTTATCAACACTCCCTGTACGATTAACCGTAGCTAGTTTCTTGGATCCAACATGACCTGATGTGGTTGGAGGCTTGTTCCTTTTCTAGTTCTTCTTATTATTCTCTTTTTGTTTCTTCTTCTTCTTATCAACCTGGCTACTCGCTTTCGATGTTTCACTAGGCGAAGAAGGAGAAAGGGAAGGAGACTTGATGGGTGAAGAAGGAGAAAGGTCGACATTAGGTTGATGTGTGGGTGGTGTGCTTAAATATAAAGAATTAGGTGCATCCGAAGCATTGGGAAGATTCCATATAACTAGAGTGGGGAACAACCAAATCATTAATCCAATCGTGAGTCCCAAAAGACTCAGTGTGGAAATGCACGGAGGACCAATGTTCCCAAAAGAAGGAAATATGAAAGGTTCCCCGAGAAAAGGGGTTCCTCTGTTGGTACTCCTAGGAGTTGACGCGATTGACACTGACTCGACCTAAGGTCCATTAAGGGAAAAAAACAACACACGCTAAAAATCTAAGAAGAAAACAATCAAACAAACCTTCCCAAAATGAAACCACTAGTTGGTGATAAAATCCAACATCGCAAGATCAATATAGGAAGGGGCTAGGATAGAATGGGTGGATCAGTTGCGTTGGCGACCTGCTTAACGAACTTATGCCTTGGTGAAAATTATCACATGGTTTTACCTATGGGTGTACCCTCCAAGGAGCCCGAGTGAGTTTGACCAACATCTGACCCAGGTACAACGAAGACTCCTCTTCACCATCACCTTGTGTATCAACCCTACAGATATAGGCCACTAAGGTTACTATTGAGAAAAATATATGAAATGATCTTACTCAAGCATTTTCAGATCTTGCTTGGCTAAATAAAGATAGACAAGAATATCACCCTATGTTTATAGCCATAAAAAATGTTATCCTAATTCACAAGTATGGTTTACAAGTGCTTAGGATGGTTTTTTTTATAAATAAAAGCTTGCCGAAAAACTCATTATGTATGTGATTTTCTGAACATAACAGATGATGAAATAAATATAGAGACAGAAGTAAAGACACCAAGTCAATAATCAAAACAAATGAGACATAAAGAAATCCTTTATTTCATTCCAACTCATCAAAGAATCGTTCTCTTTACAAAATTTCTTGAGGAAGTTTTGGACCAAAGACATCCCTGATGAAACATACAAAAGGAATTTTGATAGAAAGTAAAAAAATGAACTTTAAAAGATGAATCAACTTGCCACAGATTTCTTCCCACTTGACTATGCACAATATCCTTTGTTAGTCATGAAATCTAATTCACAAACAAGCAAGTCTACACAGACTATCAAAGATAGATCAACACCTCTGAAAAACAAGTGTCTGAATGATGTAATTCAAACCTGAATCTTGCTGTCTACAATAAGACCCTGCTATCATAAAAAAGAATTAGGTTTCTAATGAATTAAGGAATGAATGAAAACTGAATTATCTCAACAAAAACTCAAAGACCAAACCTTAGTATGCTTCTCCTTCTATTCTCCTCTTGTTCCTCCCTTTCCTTTTGCATTTAAGAAAATTATATTTTGTTGAAGTATTTGAGCTACTTCCTTAGTTAAGTTAACTAAAACTCAACCAACTTTTTAGTTAAGGGGGAAAAGTAATAAAATCATAATAAGGGTTTTAAATAAATAATAACTAGTAGGTGGGACCCCTTGTGACTCCCTTTAGTTCTCTAACAATGATAACACAACTAGTAAGCAAACAAAACATCCCTCTTTGTGACTCCCATAATCATTTTGATATTTTGACAATTTATATCAATGATAATTGAAATTATTTCCAAAAATATATTACCCATATATCCAAAAAATAGTGTGATGTCCAAAATTTTAGAAGTCAACTGTTCTCAACAATTAATAAATAAAAACTTAAAATCCATATTTTAAACTTTGGGAGGCAATATTTCCCTTGTTGTTGCTGTCACCTTTTGATCTCTCTGAATTTTCCTTGGGCTGCGTGGAGCCTTTAGGCCTAATCTCATTGATCACATGAGATAAATCATCTCTCAAATGCATGCGGGAGGACACCGATTTATCAGAGTCATTTGAGGGTGAGGAAGGGGAAGCAATGGATTTTCCTTTGCCAGGGGCATGGTGGGCCTTGATTTTTAACCTTTTGCTTGCATGGGAATACTGTACCTATGAGTGGGCTGGGGCATATTGGACAATTTGATTGATAGGTGGGGGAGTAGGTAGAGACAGGTTAGGCCAGCCATGATGTTGGGAGACTGTCGGGTGGAAAATCTCTTTCCATCCATTGTTTTTGGGAACTTCAGGTTACAGTGAGACATGAGGAGGCACGAGGATACTAGGTGTTGAGTTGAGGAAAAGGTACAAATATCCTCCTTATTCCCATGGTTTATGATATAATCTTGAATGACTTTTCCAATAATTAGAGATAATTAGGATAGAAAATGATTAAAAAGTCTTCTAGAAATATTATTGAGTAATATTAGAAAAATTCTAAAATTCGGTTGGAATTGTTTGATTTTATTGCAGGAATAGACATATCTTGTTAAATTCAAAGATTTTGAAGATACAAAGACTATTGGAATTTAAAGAGATCATGCGCAAATCAATTTTGAGGAAGATTTATTCTCTATGATGTAAAATTTATAAATAGTAAAATCAATCCTGAGGATCTCTAGATCCTTAGGATAACTTAAATTATCCATATCATTGTAATATATAGAGGGCAGTGAATCATAGAAAGAACATCTAAGAAATTTATCCAAGCATTCAGAACTCAGAATTGCTCTGTACAAGTAGTATTTTGTAAATGTTGTACCAGTTATGGAATTAATAAAAGCTTTGGGTGTTTTCACCATTTTTGCATACTAAGTTTCTAGTAGCAATGCTTCTGAGGACCGAGGGCCCAGTCTGAAGGAGTTATTGTCTCAATATGCAATTGTATCGATTTGATTTTAGTCTGTGATTTAAATCTCTTTTACAATAGTTAAGATGAATGCATGAGTGTGTTGATGTTTTTACAAGATTAGTTGCGTTGTTTGATTACAAAGGATAGTTGTTTCATTTGAATGTTACCAATTGCTATTCCATTCCTCATTGAAGAAGTTTGTCGATTGTCAGTTCCTCTCATTTTCGCATACGATGTTCCTTTTATTAAGTTAGCATTTGTTGTTCCTTTCGTTAAATTAGAATTTTTTGGTCCTTTTGTTTAAAGTAGATTTGTTGTTCCTTCTCAATTTACAGTACTTATTTGTTTCTTTCCAACATATTAAATAGTCATTGATAGATCAATTTATTAAGCACTTTCATAAATTCAATTACTGTTTCTTAGTTAGATCAATTCAACAACTTAGTTAAAAATGCCTTTAATTCACAACATGTTATAGATCATATTTCAATTCTGTTGAGTATAGATTTTAGCTTCAGAGTTTTAATGAACATGTGAGGAACTTGATTATTGATAAACTCATATTTTCTTTAACTACACAATTTTATCCTCTACAACTATCTGCATAGATTTTACTGATATTCTTGAAATAAAAGACGAATCCTTGGGTTGATAAATTAATGTTAAACTAAAGTTTCTTTAGGACATCTTTAGAGCCCAACATTTTGGCGCCATTGCCGAGAAGAATGTCAAAGATAGCATAGGTTGTGTCTTTGAAGGATGAGGTATTGAAAACGGAAGGTAAGAACCTACGTAGGCAATAGTAAAATGCTTATGCCATCGCCTACCTTTAGCTGATACATAGAGGTCATATAGGTACTTAGAATTTTTGTGTGAAGTGTGTATGACTAAGAAGAAAGAACCTGGAAAACCAAAACCCCCACCAAAAACTACAAAAGGCCAGGGCTCGGTGCCCCCTGGAAGAACCACTTTCATAGACAACATCATCCGAAAAGCTAAATATCAAGCTTCGGTTGGACCCAGGAAAGGTTCTACCCAAATCCCTCAGGAAGCAAATTCACCAACTGCAGCCCATGCTGAGGTTCATAGCAGAATTGGAGGGGTTGAACAAATTTTTTAAAATACAGATCTTCCACCTCTCAACCCTTTAGACGAGGTAAACTCTTGTAATCTAGAGGAAGGAGAAGGGGAGGCTAGCAGGGTTGCTAAATAAAACCCATCACCACCGCCTGATCCTGGATCACTTGTGATAGGAGAAGGTATACTTGAAATACCAGATAGAGGTAGCGCGATTAAATACCCTAGGGGATCAAGTAATCAATCGCCCCAAATAGAATGCCCAGGCCAAGAAATTCCTGAAGATTATTGGCATATTTTCTACCAAATGGCACAACCAAATCAACCACGAACCCATACTTCCACTTTGAAATATACGATAGTTGATCCAGTTGCTAATTCCCCCATGAAAGTGATCAAATTATAGAATATGCCAACCTTTCATGGATTAATTTCAGAGGAACCTAATGCATTCTTATTGGGATTTGATGTCTTGTGTAAAGGATATGACTACACCTATGAATCCTAGAAACTGAAGCTATTCCCTTCCACCTTGAAAGGTGCAGCTTTGCGCTGGTTTATGGGATTAGGAGGAGGAACCATAAATTCTTGGGATGAAATGAAACAAAACTTCCTCACAAACTATCAGGATTACTATAGGACCAGAGATCTAAAGTATGAAATATTTCAAATGACCGCAAAAGAAAACGAGACACTAGAAGAATATGTTGAAAGGTTTCAGTATAATTTGCAAAGATCACCATATGACACACTACCAGGTGATGTACTTAAAGCCACTTTTATAAAAGGAATGAAGGATGAATGGGTGGAAACACTGAATTTAATGGGGAAGGGTGATATTTATCAGGAAACTTATGATAATATTATCTTATTGTGCATCATGTTCTCACGTGGAAGTACACATACCAGATTAGGAATGCAAGCTCCCCTCACCAGAAATAACAACATTACTAGCGGGCGTGTCACCCGAGCCGAAGTTGGTAATCTATTAGATAATTTCAAAACTGATATTTTGAGTACTCTGAATACAAAATTGGATGTTTTGCAGGCTAAGAAGAAATAGGCAGAAGTAGAACAGTCCTTGGCCATATTTTTCCACCGATGCAGAAATAAACATGGTTCGAGGGAATGTGCTTTGGATGTGATTTGGGTGTGTTCTATCTATGCCAAAGACCATGCAACATAACAATGCCCATCGCTCCCAGGACTAAAAGTTGTCTTTAAAGAGGCATAAGAGGAAACAAAACCAGTGTATCTATTGTCTCAGTGTCGCCAATGGCAGGCTTGTCCCCCAGGTACGCTACAAGATCCTTCCTCTTTCTTTTCTGGACAGTATAACCAACAACAAAATTATGGAAACACATGGCAGGGCCATCCATTTTCTAACCGTACCTGGCAGTCCCAACAACATCCTAATGCACCTTGGCCAAATCAATCTTCTACAAATCCCACTTGGCCAAATCAATCAGATGCAAATCCCACCTAGCCCGACTCGCAATACCCTGCCCCATCCTGGAAAAATCCAAGTAATAATCCCTATCCTTCACAGTGGACTAGAACAACTGACCAAGCCCCTAATTGGAATTAGAACTAACAGTGCCCCATGGGGATGACCAATCAACCCATGGGAATGGCTCCCCAAGCTTAGCCCACTTTATTAGCACCACTCCAATTACCCCAGAATACTCAACCCCAAATGCATCCTCAATTACCATCTCAACCCAATCCAAATCCTAATAATAGACCAACCCAACTTGTACAAATTATTGATAGTTTGGACGGGGAAATCAACTCAGTAGGGTGCAATGAACTTTGGTTGAGGTTCGGGTGCATAATTTCTCTAGAAGAAAATAACATTCACCAAGAGCAAGAGAATGAAAATATACAACCAACAATGACACCCTCAACTGTGGTCATAACGAAAGAAATAGAACAAGGGGGAACCACAGTTGATCCACATAATTTTGATGAGGACGCGTCTCCTCCTCCCCCATTTCCTGAGAGGCTAATGATAGAAAAACCAACTGTATATCCTAACTTTGATATTGTAGGGGAACTAAAGAATCTCTAGGTTAAGATACCACTCCTACAAGCTCTACAAGACATCCCAATTTATGCAAAGACAATTAAGGAATTATGTGGGAAGAAGCCTATTAGGAAAGCTAAAAATCCATGAACTGTTTGTGTGGTAGGAGCCTTATTAGATCTTATTCTTGGAAAGAAGGAGCTGGTCAAGTATACAAACCAAGGGAATCCCATGGTAACAGTGCAGATTCAGGGTCGTTCTTTTCCAAATACTCTAGTAGATTTGGGGGCAACCATTAATATCCTGACCATCGAGACCTGTAATGTCTAGGGTTTCACCTCCTTCGAACCTACTTCAATTATGTTACAATTGGATGATACATCATTGGTTAAACCAATCGGCACATTACAAGATATAGCAATTTCAGTCAACTCTTAGGAATACCCATCTGATTTCCTCAATATCAACACAAGAAGTGGACTCGATGGACACCCATTGATACTGGGAAGGCCATGGCTCACAACAACAGATGCATACATAGAATGCCGCAAAGGAAGCATGATCATTGCTAGAGGAAGTGCTACAAAGAACCTCATCCTGTATCCTCCAACCAAACCAAGTTTGCCTATTATACATCAACAATTGCCACCACCTAGATATCCAGAAAAGGATCTACGATCTCCTCTCACATTGGAAGAAGCTCTCAGACTCAAGAACCAACTAGAATATGATGTGATCAATAGATTCATTAACAACCTAGCCATTATAATAAATCCACCATGTCAAATGTTAAAATTTGTGTTAGATAATGAAGCACAAGGAGATCCTTTGGAACAATTGATGGAACAACAGATCCCCACTACTGTTGTCCATAACAACAAATCAGTTGAAATTTCACCAGGGAGGTTTCTAAATATTAATGATAATTTAAATGAGCAACAACAACACAAATTAATTCATATCCTTTCTAAATATCAACAGGCTTTTGCTTGGGAATATCCTGACATGAAGGGAATTGATCCCCAACTTTGTACACATCATATCTATATTGAGAAATATGCCCGACCCATTTGACAACCCCAACAAATATTGAACCCTCATCTCAAGGATGTTGTTAAATAAGAGTTACAAAAACTGTTGGATATTGATTTTATATATCCTATCTTAGATAGTCGGTGAGTTTCCCCACTAGTAATCATCCCCAAGAAGAATGGGAAATGGAGAATCTGTGTGGACTATAGAGAGCTCAATAAATATACCCATAAGGACCACTTTCCCTTACCCTTCATCGATCAAGTCCTTGACACTTTAGTAGGGAATCAATTCTTCTCCTTCCTAGATGGTTTTAGTGGCTATAATCAGATCCAGATTGCTCCAGAAGACCAAGATAAAACTACATTTACATGTCCCTGGGGTACCTTTGCATATAGGGTATTTCCCTTTGAATTATGTAATGCTCCAACCACATTCTAGAGGGCCATTCTGAGAATATTTTCTGATCTAATTAATGAAGGACTTGAATTTTAAATGGACGATTTCACCCCTTATGGCACTAAATTTGATCAAGCTTTGAGCAATCTAGAGAAGGTACTTTTATGATGCAATGCTACTAGGCTATGTTTGAGTCATGAAAAATGTCATATGATGATGACCGAAGGTGTGGTACTGGGACACTATATTTCTGCAGAGGGAATCAAGGTAGACCCAACAAAAATAGAGGTAATCCTTAATCTTCCTACACCCTGTACACAAACTGAGGTACGTAGTTTTCTTGGCGCTTGGCGCTACAGGATACTACCGCAGATTCATAGAATTTTTTTCAAGAACATATGCACCTTTACATGCTTTAAGTGGTAATGCAGAATTTTAGTGGTCTGACAAGTGTGATGTTGTGTTTGCGGGACTTAAAAAGTTAGTCTCAACAACACCAGTGTTGAGAGGACCAAACTGGAAATTGCCATTTCATATTTCTACGGATGCATCGGATATCGCCATAGGCGGTGTCCTTGGACAGGAAGAAGACAATAAACCTTATGCTATTTAATTTATTAGCAAAAATATCACTCCCGCTGAATTAAATTATACAATAACAAAAAAAATAATTTTTAGCCGTTTTACATGCTATTAATAAATCCCGCTACTATATAACAGGCTACCCAGTTTTTCTGTATATTGATCATTCTACTATTAAATATCTAGCTAAGAAACCAATCACTAATGGATGGGTTACTTGGTGGTTGTTACTATTGCAGGAATTCAACATCACCATCAAGGACGGACCCGAAAGAAAGAATCTCATCATAGATTTCTTCTCTCGCATACCCAAAACAGATGATTCTATGACATTGGAGGACCAATTTCGAGACAAACAACTGTTCACAGTCACTATTAAAACGCCATGGTACACTGATGTGGCTAATTATCTGGCAGCTGGGAAACTACCAGGACATCTATCAACGAGAGAAAGGAAACTGATTGTCCAACACAATGCAAGATTCACTTGGATTGGTGGATATCTGTTCCACACAGGGGATGACCTCCAGATCCGAAGATGTGTAAGGGATGATGAGATTTATGATGTTCTGAAGGCGCTTCATGATGAGCCCTGTGGTAGACATTTTGCAGAACGCAGAACCGGGCATAATTTTTTTACAGATGGGCTACTATTGGCCCTCAATATTTAAGGATGCGAAGAAACATGTCCAGGCCTGCGATAGTTGTCAAAGGATGGGTCGACCCGACCAAGCTGATGAGATGTCACTACAAGCGCAAATAGTCACATAAAATTTTGAAATATGGGAATTGGATTTTGTTGGCCCCTTCAATCCAAAATCAAACCAGAAGGCTTATATTTTAGTTGCAACAAACTATACGACCAAATGGGTAGAGGCGGTAGCCTTGACAAACGCAACGAAGGAAGCAATCATTAAATTTCTTTTTGAAATATTTGTACGCTATGGATTACCCAAGGAATTAATCACTAATGGAGGGTCACAATTTACAACCCATATAATCATGACCACCCTGAGAAATGATCATATCAAGAACGAAGTTACTTCCCCCTACCACCCACAGGAAAACAGACAAGTAGAAAGTACCAACAAAGTCTTGGAGGAAATTTTGAAAAAAACAGTCTCAAAAAACCGTCAGAATTGGGAAACCGAGCTTCCAAATGCCTTATGGGCCTATTGCACGACATAGCGTAACACTACTGTCTACTCCCCTTATCATCTAGTCTATGGAAAATAACCCATCTTCCCAATTGAATTTGAGATCAAGACTCTAAGGATGGCCTAGGAAATTGGACTGGATCTTACAGAGGCACATAAACAACGCTTACAACAGTTCAATGAGTTAGATGAAGCACGCCTATCCGCCCTACAATGCACAACTGTGATTCAACAACAGAGAGCTAGATGGAATGATAAACATATCAAGAACAAATCCTTCCAGAAAGGCGATTGGGCGCTTCTCTATGATTCTAGATTTCAATATTTTCCTGGAAAATTACAGACAAGGTGGCTTGGACCGTATGAAATTTATGAATTTCATGATAACGATACTGTCACCTTAATCACCATCGACGGATCTGGTTCTCCTTTTCTAGTAAATGGACATCAGTTACAAATACCATCAACCGCTTTCAAAAGAATCCTTTTTCCAAGAAGCAAGTAAGGATCCTACTGTTCAGATTTTAGCTTGTTGGGAAGGTAACCCAACAGCCTCCGCTTCATAAAATGATGATTCTTATCAAGCACTGTACATATTGTATATAGTTTTCTTTACAAATTCGATTGAGTTTTTAGTTTTTTTACTCTTTAAAGGTTACTTGAGAGAATAAGAACTGGGAAAGATGACTATAATGTGTATAATTATCACTCTTTTCTGTTCCTCGCTCCTACAAAAACACGGTAAAATATAAACCCTGTTTTCATAGAAAATGAACATATCTTCATAATGCTAACAAACCATCCAATACTTTGATTATTGAATAAACTTACCCATAGAAATTGAATGAATTTAGTTGATGACTAATCAATCATAGATTCACTAAAACAAAAATGACTTTGGGAGGTTTCCAATCACTTAACTAGATGGTTAAAATTTAAACATCATCGTTGTTGTTCATTTAAAATGAAACGATTGTTATTCCCTTTACACGTAGTTGTCGTTCATTTTGAACGAAACAACTATTGTTACCTTCGCGCGATTGTTGTTCCCTTTGCGAGTAGTATCGCCCATTCGAAATAATGATTGTCGTTCCCTTTGTTACACTGTTGTTCCCTTTATAGTTATTGTTGTTCCTTTTTCGGATAGCGCTATTCATTCGAAAGGAACTACTGTTGTTCCTTCTATGCTTTTCTTATTGTTGTTCCTTTTTCTCAAAAGTCATGATTCTTTTCTCATGAACAAGCATGCCATTATTATGTCAGTCACTCCTTTGGGTATGACCTTCACTAATTATTTTTCATCAGCACTACTTCTAATGATTATAAGTAACTATTTGTCATTTTTGTGTGGACTATTTAACATACCTTAGCGAATTGTTTTTGGATTAATTTCTCTGGATTATCTTAAAAATTGTTCATAATTCATTAACCACCATAATTCGTTTCTTTCCCCTATATATCTACATATACTTGAATGATAATTTGCGTTCATATTATAATAAGGAGTCTAAAGCACATTTTTACTTGGCATTATTACACTTCTTATGCCATCCCTCACTCTTAAGGAGTAGATGAGCCTCCCTTGATAGAACCTTAAAAAAAAAATTAAAAAAATTAAATATAAGTAAAACTAATAAAACTTCTCCCATAAAGGATAGGGGGTCTCGTCACGAGACAACCTACCACAATCATCAGATAATAACATAAGCGACATTCCCACTATGGCTACCACACCTGGGCAATGGCCTTTGGCATTTTTTTTTCGTCAAAGGACAAGAGGTCTCATCACGAGCCGACTTGTTCACTTTAGTTACGATCTAGTGAGTGGCATTATAATTTTATGACTACCAAACTAGGATAGTTGTCTATTTGGGAAAAGACGATGCAAACTATTTATTAAGGATACAGGCTCATCTATGGGTTAAAAGGCAACGTTGTCAAGGCTATGGACACCTACTGGCAGCAATGGCTCTACCTGTGGTATCAAAGTTGATCTTTAATACGCCAAGTTTTTTTTGTGTGTTCCTGGATTTCCTTTCCTAAAAATGAGGCTATCATTCCAGTTATATCCAATAATAAGGGAGAGTTACAACGTTATGATATGTGGAACATTTCTAAAATACATGAACAAATTTAAAAATCGTTCAGAGTCTTTTTTTCCTTAAACGTTTTTTGAACATCGGTATGTCAATTTGAATTTCCCACACAAAGTGATGATTGTTCATAATTACCGCTAAAGTGATTTTTGAAAGTTATTAATGATTGTTTTTCCCAGCGACGACGATGTACTAATCACACCTCAACTGAACTACCTACTATTATTACACTCGTACATTTTGACGGTCAAGGTCAACCTTTCCATTTATGAGGGGGAAAATATTATGCACATTTTCCGATAGATCATAATGATTGTAATAAATGGGAAAACTCACATTTTTATACACTTGTTGTTCTATGATATTTGTTATTTATGGTAATACTGCTTCCAAAGTTGGTCAAACTAAGCTACAACAAGGAACGATAGCCGTCCTCATATGCTCACAGAAAACATGGGTGGCCGAAGTGTACACAAAGAGCCCACATTACTGCAAGTAACCAAGCAGGCAAGAGAAATTTTACACCATCTAGGGTGGACAGAGTACTTCAACAGGTTGCAAGGATATGACACGAATATCATGCTCGCATTTTTCTAGAACTTATAGGGAGGAGTCTCCATGGTCTAAGATATACGAATTCCAGTCATTGAGGAAATCATAGGAGAGGTCACAAGCCTCCTCAATGCAGGCATATAGTGGATTGGGAAGTATACAACACTCAAAGTGGATGTGGAATCTTTCGTAGACCCCAGAGAAGAACTAGATAAAAATGGAAAGGGACTCAACCCCAACACTCTCAGCGAGCCATGGAGGGAACTGATAGGAGTAATACAAAGGTATATCACCTATGATGGGAGGTACGATGTGGTGCGGCCACGCCACCTCAAATTGTTAGCAACACTCAAACATAGGTTAGTAATCAATTTACCATTTTTTCTAAATGCCATCCTACATGAATTTGCTGCAAGAACTCAGAAGGCTAAAGACCCTGTCACTATAATTAGCCACCATGGACTAGTAATGCTGATAGTAAAAATGGCCTTAAGCCAAACTCAAATAACTTGGGGTGATCTGATCAAGGCCGATAGGTCTCTACAAATGGAACAACCTGAATTGCACCATGAAAACCCCCCACATGGAATTGAGGCAACACAGGAAGGGGGATATACCGCCCATATGGAAGTTCCATTACCCCATCCTGAAATTGAGACAGCCCGAGAAGGAAGAGACAATACCCAAATGGAATTTCCATTACCTCAGCCTTAAATTGAGGCATACCCCATCCAATTGGCAGAAACTCAGACCTCACAGGTAGAAACATCAAAGAAAAAGAGAAAAAGCACAATTGTTGTTCCTGAAAATTCTACTGTGAAAAGAAGAAGAAGCAAAAGGATAGCACATCTTGGAGAAACCCAGAAGATGGTACAAGCAGAACAACCCTCACAGGAGAATATTCAGGAAATTGAACAGACAGAATAGACCCCACAATAAAATACTCAGGAAAATACCCAGCCATCACTTGAACGCCTTACAAAACAATTCTTCAAAAGTTATGAGGTAGAAATGGCTCAAGTAATAGGGAACTTAGGGACATCAGTCACCAAAGACACAAGCAAGTTTGAATAACACCAAGCACCAACTTCCTCTTCAAACCCTGCCTTGGACTTCCCTGACATAGAGATGCCATTCCTCGAAGATACAAAACAACCAGAATCTCACACTGAGGTAAACAACCCTGTAGGATAGACAGAGCACACAAAAGAAACAAAGGAACAATCATTGGTTGATCAAGGTGAGGAAAACCCTGACATTCCCCATAAATAGAAAACAACAAGCACATGCCACAATAAAATCAGAAAGTTGAAACATGAAAACAAATCGTTGAGGAGAAGGGTTAAAAAAATTAAAGTACTAAAGAAGAAAGTTGGTAGACTGAAAGAAATAATTAAAAAATTAAGGAAACAATTGGAGCAAGTTGATAAGGCCTATGAAAAAAAGAAGTCTAGAAGGCCTAAAACATAGGGAAGGAACCCACTTCCTAGGAGAACAATCCATACAAGTTTTGTTGGAACACATACATAGTTGCATGCCCCTGAAGAAACAACAAAGATGGAAGCTCAAATAGAGATTCCAGCAACAGAGGGAGCATATGTTCAAAATGAAGAAGTGATTCCTTTGGAAACACATGAAATGGAAACTCAAACAGAAATTCCAGTAGCAGAAGGAACAAATTCCCAACCTGAGGAAGTGCTTCCTAAAGACTCTCCTTCTCCTTTAGAGACAATTGATGTAGAGACCCAGACATATGCCCCAACCACAGAAGAGACAGTTGTTCAGACTGAGGAAGAATTTCAGTCTCCTGAACATAGTGTTATTATTGACAGGTTGGAGGCAGAGTTGGTGCAAACCCAACAGACCCTGACTCAGTGTAGGAGTGATATGGTAACCATGGCATAGAATCAAAGAATTTTCAAACAACTTAAGGCCATGTCAACAACATAAAATTAGACTTTTGCTGAGCTCACCAGAGCTCAAGGGAAGGTAAAGAAAGTACAGGGTCTATACTGATGCAGTAGATTGCAGGGCTTCTGCTACTAATTACACCTTGTTTTTATTGGAGGGTTATTTGTTGTTGAGGGTAAAAGCTACTAGAGCAGGTAATCCAATTAAATCCACCACTGTCTCCGAGTTTGTTTCATTCTTTAGAGAACAAGAAGAAAAAGTGCAATACTTTTTGTGTGAGCTATACCTCCACAAATTCATCTTGGAATAAAACATAAAAGAGAACCCTAGTCCTTTTATTGGGGACATACAGTTCCAAGCATTCTTGTCTTTTACCAAAAAATAAACCAGGTGGGATAAATCACACAAGACGTCCATGAAAAGGGAGACTGGGCTAGACCTCTGGATCAGAGGAGAACCTCCTAAATCCTTCACAATAGTCGTGCAACATAGAACATTCATGAAGAGGTAAGGGGTTGTAGACTCTTTAGCTCCTATCCATCGACAGGTTATACATTCAAGTCTTCCATATTTTAGGGAGCTTAAAGAAGAAGCTCTTGTTGCTTCCAAACTAAGATGGGATGCCTCCCCAAATGAAATCAAGAGTAGGGAACCCTTTGGCTTCAAAAAATTTCATGCAACCACCTTTAGGGTGGAAAGGTATACCCGAATGATCCTGGATGAAGGACCTACCTGGATTGGGCGAAAATATAGTCCTCCTATTATTTGGTATCCTCCAAAGGGTTACCAGAGAGATTATCAAATTAATAGGAAGAGGGAAGAAGTTTCTTTTGAAGAGCTCAGAAGTAAGAATGGGTTCAGGAAACCTGGTGAATCAACCTCTCCTCCCTACAACATCACTGCTTTACATGTAAGATCTCATCTTGCACAAGGACATGAAAGAAGGTAAGCTGGGGGGTATGTTGAGTTGAGGAAAAGGTAAAAATATCCTCCTTATTCCCATGGTTTATAATATAATCTTGAATGACTTTTCCATTAATTAGAGATAATTATGATAGAAAATGATTAAAAAGTATTATAGAAATATTATTGAGTAATATTAGATAAATTCTAAAATTAGGTTGGAATTGTTTGATTTTATTGTAGGAATAGACAGATCTTGTTAAACTCGAAGATTTTGAAGATACAAAGACTATTGGAAGATAAAGAGATCAGGCACAAAGCAGTTTTGAGGAAGATTGATTATCTACATTGTAAACTTTATAAATAGTAAAATCAATCCTGAGGATCTCTGGATCCTTAGGATGGATTAAATTACCCACATCATTGTAATATATAGAGGGTAATGAATCATAGAAAGGACATCTAAGAAATTTATCCAAGCATTCAGAAATCAGAATTGCTCTGTACAAGCAGTCTTTTGTAAATGTTGTACCAATTATGGAATTAATAGAATCTTTGGGCGTTTTCATCATTTTTTCATACTTAGTCTCTAGTAGCAGTGCTTATGAGAATCGAGGGCCCAGTTTGAAGGAGTTACTGTCTCAATCTATAATTGTATCGATTTGATTTCGGTCTGTGATTTAAATCTCTTTTACAAGAGTTACGATGAATGCATGAGTGTGTTGATGTTTTTATATGATTAGTTTTGTTGTTTGATTACAGAGGATAGATGTTTCATTTGAATGTTACCAATTGTTTTTCCATTCCTCATTGACGAAGTTTTTTGATCGACAGTTCCTCTCATTTTCGCATACGCTGTTCCTTTTATTAATTTATCATTTATTGTTCCTTTCGTTAAATTAGCATTTGTTGTTCCTTTCGTTTAAAGTACATTTGTTGTTCCTTCTCAATTTACAGTCTTAGCTAGGTGAAGTCATAAATTCAATTACTATGACTTCACCCATATTGTTTAAAAGAATACTGTTTCTTTTCAATTCCTTCCCTTTTATATTTAAAACAAAATCCAATGAACACATAATGATACTACTTCAACTCTGTTCAACATAAAAACATCAACTACTGCCCATAATTTAATTTCTTAAATCAAACATAGACACAAGTCTTTCCTGATTTGAACAAGCTCTTTCAAAACATGCTCGATTCCATTCCTTTAACCAATTTAACAATTAAATTGCAATGAAACCATACTACTAAAATTCTTGTGCTCATCTCTGATGGTGCAATAAAACAAAACGATGCACGATGTCCATAAATCATACACAGTAGACAACCAAGCCACAATTATCAACTCTTCAACTTGGAATAATCCCGATCGGGACAAATTAAACACACAACAAACACCAACTTCATTTTATACCATGCTGCAGGAATACATAGACCAACGCATAACACAAAGAGGGATATCTGTGACTGTAAATATCCAATTTATCCCAATAAAACCATTCATAACAATGCCGAGTTATCGATTCAACTGTCATAAGAGAAGAATGCAACAACTATATACCAATTATCATTTTTGATTACAACTGGGTAATCAACCCAATCAAACAGAGACGAGCCAATAATCAAATCCACTGTCAAAGCTACTCAACCAACTCATGACAATTAACAAGATACCCAACATGGTGTGCCTGGTTTAGTTAATCAAAATCAGGATCTCTAACTAATGAAAAAATAACCAAGGGTTCGCTCGGTGGAACCAAACACAGGGACACCAGAGGCTAACCATATAAACATTAGGTGAGAGCCTTTGAGGCAAGCACGGTGGAACCATAATCCTTATAGCCCTTAGTTTGCAAGACAGGGTGACAATTCGACACCAGGTAGGGTAGACCAGATGATGAGGAGAAAAGGTTTCTTACTGGCCAGTAACCAACACCAAGAACACATAGAGGCATAACCCTCATGGTTTTCCTCAAAATCTGAACAATGTTGATAGAAATGCAGAGCCCGGGTACTACCAATCAACCCTAAATCAAACTTCTTGGCATAATATCCACCTATAACCAACGGTGTAGATACCAATAATGTAAAATGAGCCCACAACCAGGTGGAAAATGATACATAGTGACCAAAAGGTGGTTCAAATCATACACAACAACCCCATAGCACCAAATATAATTGGGTGTGGTTACAATGACTTTGAGGAGACGAACAACAAGGCAAAAAAGAATGAAAACCTAAAAAAAAAACCCATAAATATAAGAGAGAGCCATCACGACTTCCACCACACAGAACAACCAATGAAATCGTGACTTCAACCATCAATATTTCCATTTGCAACGAATAACACAAACAACCATTCCAGAGAAAACACCACGCATTTACACTGTTTCAAACCTCAAGAAAACATAGACCAATACATTACCGAGCCAATGTTCATTTCATAAACAGAGCGAGTTCATGGATGGGTGAAAAAAACATACCTGTAACCAAATGGCCTTAAAAATGCGAGCTTGGTCGAGCAGTTCCTTCCATGCTTGAATCCTGGAGCTTAACGACATCAAAAACCAAATGAACAATAACCAATCTAGGGTGACATCTAGTGGAAGAAGTATGGAGTGACATGCATTCACTGCACGTCGCTTCCATCCTCCATCTCACTCAATTACGTAGTACACGACAACCAACCAAACCATTAATCCATGCCATTAATCCATGCATCGAAACTTGCATACATTTCTTGTCAATTTCGCTTCTCGATCCATATTAACCATTTCCAAAACCATACTATAACATATATCACATGCTCCCCATATAACTCAATAAAATCATATAGCCACTAACATTGCTAGTTAGGACTAAAATCATCTTCTTTAAATTCAAATGCATATAGTATAGCATAACATAGCATAGTTTAGTTCCTTCTTCTTGGATATTTTTCCATATTTCTCTTGTCTCTTGTTATAACTAACATGTGTCTTGTGCAGGTAATAAATCATGGCGCCAATAACAATGTAATAATAGAATATATGAGTCATTCATCCATGGAATTTAGAGCTTAGAGCAACATAACCAACACATAGCAAGCATTATTTATCTGCCATTATGTCGCAAATCAAACCAATATTTCATCATCAATCATGTAGAACCCTGTAAGCAGTGTCAAACAATAGCATAAATGTGTAATAAAAACCTTATCTGATCCTCCAATCTACAAGAGGGTCCCACCTACTAGTATTATATATCATTAGCTTAGTTTAAATAATAGGCTTTAGCAATACTTTGCGGGAAAAATCCTCGTTGCGATTTTTATCGTCAACAAACTAGCGAATCCACATGGAAATTTGTTTCCAACATATTAAGAACTCAAAACACATGGTTTCGCAGACCAAGAACAATAGATCAAGAAGATATAACCAGGATGATTATGCAACAGGGGGAAGTGAGCCGATTTAATGGAAAAATGACCAAGAATTTGCGAATAACTCATGAAAAATGTTAAATATGAGGGGGTTTATCCTCGTATGCATAATCATTCAACCACAATTTTCTCTTTACTTCAAGGATAAAAAATTATGGATTTTCTCTTTTAACTCTCAAATGGATGAAGAAATGGAAAGCAAAAGTGAGAGATAACCAATTCTTTTATAAGACAACAATGAAAGAAGATAACAAATTCAATTTACTTTCAGGGGGAAACATCGTAACAGTTGTGTAAGCTTCATTGTTATTGAATAACAATACCTTGCAAGAGTGTGACTGTGGAAGAACTAATCCAACAACTTACTCTTGACCAAAATCAAACTAAAAAGATGAAAAGAAGTAAAACATGACATAACTTGGATTACAAAACTCAAATTAGCAAAAAATAAGATGACAGAAATGTAAAAGCAACATGAAAGCTATTAAAAGGAAAGCAAGAATTAAACTACGGTAAAAGAAGAAATGAAAACCAATGAAAAAATTGAAAGCAGAACTAGACTACTAATATACAAAAAATCCAAATAGCGTTAAAACTTTTCAAGTTGGTTCCATGTAATGTTTCAAGTGAGAACCGTTAGTGTTGTAGGAAAGAAATCACTCCTACAAGTCTTTTAGAATGTAAGAATTAGTACCCAGGACAAAAGAGACATTGAAAGGACCCAACCATAAATTTTGAAACTTTGAGACAATTGATAGTCCTTTAGAGTACACGATTAGATCAACAATATAAACATGAATAACCTTACCGATCAAATAGTCGAAAGTTATTTGCATAGATATTTTAAAAGTGGTACTCATAAAATATAATCCAGAAGGAATATGTTCGTAATTCAAGGTACCCAAATGAGTAATAAGGGTGGTTTTGTATGCATCTTCCCTTTTCATCTTGATTTGATTGTAACCGGAAAAACCGTCAAGTAAGGACATCATCTGCGACCTTACAACTTGCTGCAGAATCATTTCCATGTTAGGGAGAGGAAAGTGATCTTTCATAATAGCCTGATTGAATGTGTGAAAATTAATGAAAAATCTAATATAATCAATGACTTTCTGAACATGAACCAATTTGGAAACCCATTCAGGGTACTTGACCGGAAAGATGATTCCAACCTTCAAGAAATTTTCCAACTCCCTTTGAATAGTTGCTTCCAGTGCGAGGTTGATAGGTCTTTGTTTTTTCCTAATTGGTTTTATGCCTTCCTTGATGGGAATGGCATGTTGTATAAGACCAGGATCAAAACCACAAATATCCTCATAAGACCAAGAAAAAACATCTTGAAATTCACCAAGTAGCTTGGAAAACTTCATTTTCTCTTCATCAAAACATTGGGCACCTATTTTAACATTCTTTGGAAACTCGGGTGTCCCAATGTTCAAGGAGATGGTTTCACCCACCATCCTTTTCAAATCCTCTTCTTTCTATTTCTGTTTATTGCCTACATCACTCGATGAAAACAAACTCTCTAGGGGATTCAAGCCTTTATGAATCTTGTTATCTTCTATGGATATAATTTCCTTGGGATTATAAGGTTCATTTTGAATGAAAGAATAGATGCTCTCATCGCTAGGGAAGACCCGCCAAAATTCTATATTTTCAAGGATATGTGGACGATATAGAGATTGAAAAGTACAATCAGGTCTATGTGGCAGAAGTTTCCGATTAGGAGAGGCTGCAAAAACAACTAACCGATCAACCATTGAGTTCAATTACCTCTTAACATGAGTGATGTTGAAAGATAATAGGTTCGAGATAAGTGCCCACACAGTTTGGGTGTATCATTTCATCAACTTGTTTCTAGGAGAGTATATCTTACGTACAAGGTTCACAACAAGCTCAGAATCTCCAAAAACTGAAAGGTGACCACAAACAATATTTTAGGCGTAACCAATTCCTAATAATAATGCTTTGAATTTAGTGACATTATTTGTGCAAGCAAACTCCAACCTGTAAGAAAAGTTATGAATTTTCCCCACAGGAGAGTACAAGATTATGCCAACTCTGTTACCTTCACTAGAGAATGAACCATCAAAGTGCATGTGCCACATACCATCATCTAAATCAATCTATTCCAAGGGAATGTTATCCTCTTAAACAAATATGGAATACACCCCTAGGTCCTCTTCGATATAGTTCACATTAGGTTGTGGAACAATTTCTATGTACGATGAAATCCTTCCCTCTCTAAGGACTATAATGCTTTTACCATTTCGAGGAACAGATAAGTGTGTCCCGTCGAGTGAGTGGTATCCACCCATAAAATCTTGCCAATATCTTCCCAAGATGATTGAGTAATTGCTTACTGGCATATCAATTACCTGAATGCTAAGAGTTGTCCTTATTTCAGGGTGTGCGCACAAAACTAAGGTCACATCTTTAATCTCACCTATGGTTGTTTGTTGTAGACTATTATAAGAGAGCATGCTCCTGGTGTTTTCATTTGTACAAGACAAGACTAGATCTTCCATAATAATCTTCGACATCACACTTGGGGCTGAATTGCCATCAATGAGGAAACAATGGGAGATCTTATCCATAATCTTTACAAAAATATAAAAAGGGGGATTTTTAACAGGTTATCTAAAGTTATGTACACCTAATTTATTTACAGAAGAATCCTCTTCATTTACCTCTTCAGAGATGTTGGCTACGACGAAATATTTTCCTTCCATGAATTGTTTTAGATATCTCTGTTGTTCAGGGATGACAACCATGTCCAGAAGGGTTGCATCTGCTTTGATGTTGGCCAACTGATTCAAAATATTATATTTGGAAGAGGGGAGAGGGGAGGTAATTCCTTGATTGTCAGGAACCTTAGGAACCTAAATAGTAGCAGCTGGTGAGGATGAGCTTGAGCTAGGATAATTGTAGGGAGGATCATATTTTCCTTTGGGAGTGGAGGATTTATTCCTAGTATTGATGATCATGACATCTTCTGGCCCAGCAAAATCTATGAAAACTATGGTAGTTTCTGGTCTTTTACCAAAGATCTTATCTCTGACACTCTTCCTTACCTCACATGTGGCTTCCTTGTGGTGTTCCTCGCAAAAGTTACACCAACTTCAAGGCATGATAGCTTTAGGTTGAAAATTATTTTCAATTGGACTTCTAAAGGGGGGTGCAGAAGAGGATGAAGCTCCAAGGGTGAGAGGGGAGACATTTTCCTTTCGCTCATACACTATCATACGATTATTCATATCTTGTACTAGATGTAAGAGGGCAGACATGTCTGTTTGTTTAACCAATTCTCCCTGAGGAAGACTTGTTCTTTAAAATTGTTCTTCATACTCTAAACAAGTAGGGAGAGCGAAACTGAGGTTATCAATGGATTTTTCCTCAATCCTATGACGATATGGGGAAGGTAATGCATGAAAGCAGCTTGGTTATGAGGTCGAATGAGTTCCGGTATTTGATTGTATAACTTAGTGAAACACAAGTTGAATGACTTGATGGTATCACCATTATTATAAGCGATGTTATTGTACTCCCGTAACTTCTTAGTTTGGCTTTTAGATTTCCGATAGGTGGATTTGAACCAATAAAATAAATCCTCCCAAGTAGACAAAATCTTAGGAGGAAGGTCAAAGAAATCGACCGCAACCTTTCCTTCGAGGAATTGACGAATAAGCACATGCAAGTATCGTTGTCATTGGCTCCTATGTTGTGACAAGAATTAGAAAATGCCACCAGGTATTCATTTGTAGTGACAATGTTATTCCCCAAAAACCTAGGAAGATGCTCTTTGAATTTATGAAGTGGACGAGTAGTAGGTGCTAGGTTAAGAGGAGAGGAAACATGCCACGGTGTGGTTTTGGCGTCTTCTTCAAACTGAAAAATCACATACTTTTTAATGACTTTGGTGGGATTTGTGGTAGATTGGACAGGGATATGGTGGCTATATAAGATACCAATCATTGACGAAGCTGAAGATTGAGAGGAGGAAGCACTTCCAGTGCCACCAGAGCCACCACTAGATGCCATATTGTGGATGATAGGTAAGGGAGAGAAAGACAAACTGGACGAATCAAACAAATTTCTCTTTAGATAAATTGGTTGGGTATATAACACAACGTTTCTTCTTCCTATTTTAGCAATAAGAGTAATTTCAGGTGATAAGCCTCTTATTCTCCTAGAAACAAGAGAGTCCAAGGACATGAAAGGAAGGCCAAAGCTGAAGAAACAAGAAGGTTATTCCTGATTTCTAGGCTATCTACATCTAGCTTCCCAACATTCCTAGGCACTATATCTCGTTCAATTTATGCCCATGAATGATTAACCTTAACCTGAGTATTGGCAGTGTCTAAAATGGTGTTAAAAAAATTCAAAGCAATGCTGGTATGATCTTGAAGACCAGGCTCAATATTGGGCTACCTTGCAATAGGTACAATCATTAAGAAATAAAACAGTCAAAGAATCAATAGAAAAATAGATGTATTCTATGCTAATCAAGCATAACAATTAACCAGAGAGATATTGAAGATCTCCCCAGTATGGTCGCCAAATAAATGTTGAGGAAAAGATATGAAATGATCTTACTCAAACATTTTCAGATCTTTCTTAGCTAAATAAAGATAGACGGGAATATCACCCTATGTTTATAGCCATAAAAAATGTTATCCTAATTCACAAGTATGGTTTACAAGTGCTTATGATGGTTTTTTTTATAAATAAAAGCTTGCTGAAAAATTCATTATTTATGTGATTTTCTGAACATAACAGATGCTGAAATAAATATAGAGATAGAAGTAAAGACACCAAGTCAATAATCAAAACAGATGATACATAAAGCAATCCTTTATTTCATTCCAATTCATCAAAGAATCGTTCTCTGTACAAAATTTCTTGAGGAAGTTTTGGACCAAAGTCAAACTTAGACGTCCGCGATGAAACATACAAAAGGACTTTTGAAAAAAAGTAAAAAATTGAACTTTAAAAGATAGATCAACTTGCCACAGATTGCTTCCCACTCGACTCTGCACACTATCCTTTGTTAGTCATGAAATCTAATCCACAAACAGACAAGTCTACGCAGACTATCAAATATAGATCAACACCTCTGAAAAACAAGTGTCTGAATGATGAAATTCAACGATGAATCTTGATGTCTACAATAAGACCTTGTTATCATAAAAAAGAATTAGGATTCGAATGAATTAAGGAATGAATGAAAACTGAATTATCTCAACAAAAACTCAAAGAACAAATCTTAGTATGCTTCTCCTTCTATTCTCCTCTTGTTCCTCCCTTTCCTTTTGCATTTAAGAAAATTAGAATTGGTTGAAGTAGTTGAACTACTTCCTTAGTTAAGTTAACTAAAACTCAACCAAATTTTTAGTTAAGGGAGAAAAGTAATAAAATAATAATAAGGGTTTTAAATAAATAATAACTAGTAGGTGGGACCCCTTGTGACTCCCTTTAGTTCTCTAACAATGATAACACAACTAGTTAAGAAACCAAAACATCCCTCCTTGTGAATCCCATCATCATTTTCATATTTTGACAATTTATATCAATGATATTTGAAATCATTTCCAAAAATATATTACCCATATATCCAAAAAATAGTGTGCTGTCCAAATTTTCAGAAGTCTCTGTTCTAAGCAATTAATAAATAAAAACTTAAAATCCTTATTTTCCACTCTGGGAGGCAATCTTTCCCTTGTTGATGTTGTAACCTTTTGATCTCTCTAAATTTGCCTTAGGATGTGTGGAGCCTTTAGGCCTAATCTCACTAATCACATGAGAGAAATCATCTCTCAAATGCATGCCGAAGGACACAGATTTATCAGAGTCATTTGAGGGTGAGGAAGGGGTAGTAGTGAATTTACCTTTGTAAGGGGCATGGTGGGCCTCATTTTTTAACCTTTTTCTTGCATGGGAAGACTGTACCGGTGAGTGGACAGGGGAATCTTTGAAAATTTGATTGATAGGTGGGGGAGTAGGTAGAGACAGCTTAGGCCAACCATGATGTTGGGAGACTGTTGGGTGGACAATCTCTTTCCATCTGTATTTTTCAGGAACTTCAGGTTGCAGTGAGACATGAGGAGGCACGGGGATACCAGGGACCTATGGGGCTTGGAAAGAAGGCCTTTCAGGCCTAGGTTGGACCACTCCTTGCCCAATCTAGTTAAAAAACCCAGCTTGAAATAGTTGGCCTAGCTCTTACGAGTCTGCATCAAAGTGTATAGAGAATCTTGGCCTTCTAGGGCCCCTGCTCCAATTACCTCTTCCTTGGTTACCCTTGCCATGGCTACCTCTGCTAAAAAAGATCATTCCTGTATGCATAACTGATCATAAAATAGTTTCTTTAACAATCCTACATGAAAACTCTTTTAAAATATGAAATAAAATTTGGCTCAACAACATATCAGACTCATGCAATCCAATCCATACAATCATTTAATTTTCATTAATGAGGAGGGTGTGAATAAGGTTCATGGGATATGCGAGGGGTTGTATTGAGTGAAAAATGTTAAAATGAGGGGGAAAAGATCACGATTACTTCTCACAGACATAAAACAATAAATTGTATCGTAAACCAAAATAATATATCACTGTAATTCATCCCTGCGGTCCCTTAACTGTCATAATACATAACTTATCTTAACTATAATTAAATTTTAGGAACAGGGAGTGGATAGTGAATATGGGAAGGCGAGGGGAATTGTAGTGAGAGAAAAGTGAAATAATGGTAGGGAAAAAAAGTGAATACTATTCGAAAAACCAATTAAGTAATCCATAAAAATAGTTATGTATTCAATACAACTATTCCAACACCAATTAAACAATTACTGTGGGCAATTAAACAATACTGTGTGTTAAAACTTGTTCACTGTCCCACATTCAATTTCCTCAAAAACTTTCAATTAACACAGAATATAATTATACTCAGAATCATCATGACTTCACCCATATTGTTTAAAAGAATACTATTTCTTTTCAATTCCTTCCCTTTTATATTTAAAACAAAATCCAATGAACACACAGTGATACTGCTTCAACTCTGTTCAGCATAAAAACATCAACTACTGCCCATAATTTAATTTCTCAAATCAAACATAGACACAGGTCTTTCTTGATTTGAACAAGCTCTTTCAAAACATGTTCGATTCCATTCCTTTAACCAATTTAACAATTAAATTGCAATGAAACCATACTACTAAAAACCTCGTGCTCATCTCTGATGGTGCAATAAAACAAAATGATGCACGATGTCCATAAATCATACACAGTGGACAACCAAGCCACAATTATCAACTCTTCAACTTGCAATAATCCCGATCGGGACAAATTAAACACACAACAAACACCAACTTCATTTTATACCATGTTGTAGGAATACACAGACCAACGCATAATTCAACTATCATAATGAAAGAATGCAACGACTATATACCAATTATCATTTATGATTACAACTTGGTAATCAACCCGATCAAACAGAGACGAGCCAATAATCAAAGCCACTATCAATGCTACTCAACCAACTCATGACAGTCAACAAGATACCTGACAGAGTGTGACTGGTTTAGTTAATCAAAATCAGGCTCTGTAACTAATGACAAAATAACCAAGGGTTCACTCGGTGGAACCAAACACATGGAGACCGGAGGCCAACCATATCAACAGTAGGTGAGAGCCTTCGAGACAAGCATGGTGGAACCATAAGCCTTATAGCCCTTATCTTGCAAGATAGGGTGATAGTTCAACACCAGGTAGGGTAGATCAGATGATGAGGAGCAGAGGTTTCTTACTGGCCAGTAACCAACACCAAGAACACACAGAGGCATAATCCTCATGGTTTTCCCCAAAAGACGAATAATGCTGATAGAAATGCAGAGCCCGGGTACTACCAATCAACCCTAAAGCAAAATTCTTTGCACAATAGCCACCCATAACCAACTGTGCGGATACCAATAACATAAAATGATCCCACGACCAGGTGGAAGACGATACGTAGTGACCAAACGGTGGTTCAAATCATACACATAAACCCCATAGAACCAAATACAACTAGGTGTGGTTACAATGACTGTGAGGAGATGGCCAACAAGGCCAAACATAATGAAACCCTCCAAAAAAAACCCATAAAGACAACAAAGAGCCATCATGACTTCCACCACATAGAACAACCAATGAAATCACGACTTCAACCATCAATTTTTCCATTGGCAACGAATAACACAAACATCCATTCTAGAGAAAACACCACACATTTACATAGTTTCCAGCCTCAAGAAAACACAGACCAGTACATTACTAATCCAACGTTCATTTCATAAACAAAGTGAGTTCATGGATGGGTGAAAAAAACATAGCTATGACCAAATGGCCTTAAAAATCCAAGCTTGGTCAAGGAGTTCATTCCACACCTGAATCCTGGAGCTTAACCACAACAAAAACCAAATGAACAATAACCAAGCTAGGGTGATGGCCATTATGAGAAGTATGGAGTGATGTTTATTTACTGCACGTTGCTTCCATCCTCATTCTCATTCAATTACGTAGTACACGCCAACCAACCAAACTATTAATCCATGCCATTAATCCATGCATCGAAACTTGCATACATTGCTTGTCAATTGCGCCACCCAATCCATATTAACCATTTCCAAAACCATACTATAACATATATCACATGCAACCCATATAACTCAATAAAATCGTATAGCCACTAACATTGCTAGTTAGGACTAACATCAACTTCTTTAAATTCAAATGCATATAGTATAGCATAGCATATCATAGTTTAGTTCCTTCTTCTTGGATTTTTTTCCATATTGCTCTTGTCTCTTGTTATAATTAACATGTGTCTTGTGCCGGTGATAAATCATGGTGCCAATAGAAATGTGATAACATAATATACGAGTCATTCATCCATGGAATTTAGAGCTTAGAGCAACAAAACAAACACATAACATGCATTATTTATCTGCCATTATGTCGCAAATAAAACCAATATTTCATCATCAATCATGTAGAACCCTGTAAGAAGTGTCAAACAACAACATAAATGTGTAATATGAACCTTATCTGATCCTCCAATCTACAAGGGGGTCCCACCTACTAGTATTATATATCATTAGCTTAGTTTAAATAATAGGCTTTAGCAATACTTTGCAGACGAAATCCTTGTTGCGATTTTTATCGTCAACAGTTACCAACTTGCATTCAACCTCTAGGAGGGTATAGTCAACAGTCGGGAAGGAAAATATGGGAAAGATAACAAGTCCAAAATGTTTCAAGAGAATTGAAGACAAGTGGTCCAGAAAACTCCAGAGGACCCCGAACATATTCGAAATTCACGAAGCTCTGAGACCAAATGAAAATAATTGATCCTCAAGAAGAACCCCCAATATATGATCTTTCCAATATGTGGGTTAATCTTTGTAGGGGTAATCTTCATCACTCTCCCACACACGACCTCATGTTTATCCTATGTGTGAGAGGGGGATCCCGACTATGCTTATACACACAATTGGATTTACCGCTCCCTTGCAAAAGGTTCTATGTTTGTCTGATGGATTTGGAAATTTATCCTCACAACCTATTCCAAATCCCTACAGTTGCTAATGTAGGTTCGCTATCAGAAAATATAAAAGTGTCTGATCAATTTTATAAGCGCTTCATTTTAGGGTTGTTGTTTACTCAAGGGTGCAAAAGTGAAACTTATAATGCTGTATACTCTACTCCAAAAGAATGCAGAAAAATGAGATGTAAATATTTTCTTCAATGAATCCTACATACAAGATGGAGAAGAGGTTCAACTTTATTCAACAAAAACACCCAATTCCCAAGTGCAATTTTCTAAATGCAACCTAGTTATCTATACTACCCAACATAAATAATACAATTATAATCTTTGTTTGATTCTAATACATAAAGATAACAAATGCAAATCCTTTAACACTCCTTTACTTTCAATCAAAATGAAAGGGTCGAATGCAAACACAAAAGTTACGAAGAAAAAAGAATTTCAAACAAAGCATGCACTCACAGGATAATGGGAACTGAATGAAGGTAACTCACTCAATCAAGGACTCGACAATCGACAAGCATTTAAGGAATACAAGAAAGTTCAGAGAGGAATCCAAAAACTAATAAGGAGAAAGAGAAATCACTCCACTGTCTTGATAAAACGAGCAGCAGGAAAGAGCAATCCAAGCTAGGTCATGGTCAACATAAAGTATCAAATCATTCAGAAAGTAAATATTTTAAAAGTAACTTAAGACCAACAAACCTTTGTAAACCTTTTCAATCAGTCAGATAGCCAAAAACTTCACAAGATTCAAATCAAACCAAGAAAAACAAGGCGAATCAATATCGCGATTTGGAAAAGGTTGAAAGCTCAAACAAGACAACAAAATAAGTGATAAGTACCAAATATTCAACCTAAACAAAGACACAAGCCAATGTATAGAATCTAGGCAAAAGAACTCCAACAAAAGGGCAGAAATCACCAAAAATGGAGATCAACGCTCTTGTTTTCAAGGGTACAGAGTGTTGTAGCACTTTGATATACAATTTATGGGAGCATTTTTTACATATCAACGCTCTGATATACACTCCAGGGGAGTGCTACCCTTCCCAGAAACTTAAAACAAAGGCTTAAAACTCAGAAAAATTCACCCAAAATTCCCAGAATTTTGTGAAATTGTCAATAAAGAGGGGAGAAAGGAAATAGATCAGGAACAAACAATAAAAATGATCTAAAAGTAGGAATAATGAAGAGACGATCCAAGGAAAAACAAGTCAATGTGATTCCCCAGTGGAGTCATCAATTTATGTTAGAGAAAAACCCCCCTGCGGACACACGATTCTTCCCTCAGATTCTAGACCCCTAACACCAAGACAAAAAGATGAAAATGGACACTAACATCCCTTTGAGATTTACTTAACCAGATGAAAAGAGAGGGAGGGAGAAAGGCTGTGATGCACCTATTTCCGATTTTTGTCCTCGCTGCTCCAATTTGAGCTTGATCTCCAAACTCATTCGCACATATTGATACCTGCAAACCACAAACAACAAAGAGGCACAAGGAAACTCCTACTATAGCATACTAGATTAAACAAATTCATCTACAATATACATGCATATGTAAAGATACATAAACTAGAAGGAAATAGGCCAAGCATATATTAGTGACAACATTAAAAAGACACTTACAATCTATAGATGCAATTGTAGCAACCTCTCCAAGTCCTATTTGTCCAACACTTACATGATTCTCCCAATATCATAAGTTTGATATCCAAAATATTTCTCCCAAGATCATAATTTTGATACCTCTAATCTGCCTCCTCTTATCCAGGGAAAATCCCTCATTATATAGGATTTGGGGGCTTAACCACCATGGAGAGGATCACTCATCAGATCCACTAAAATGGGATCTCCAAGATATTTAGGGAGAAAATATCTCTTAAGTATTTTAGGGAGGAAATATCTCTCAAGGATTTTAAGGAGGAAATATTTCAACCATCCATGAGATCCTCAACCTCCCCTAAAAAATAGGAAACTAAATGTGAGGTGGATTCTCACAGTAAATTAATTTCCTTTTCATGAATATTAATAATAATTGATATGCACATAGTATTTTGACCTTCATATAATATATTTCTCCTCCACATTGACTAGGGATTGTGAAATATGTTATTTCATGGTGTCGAGGTGTATGCGACACTTAACAAGGTGTATATGACACTTTTACGACACTTGCGATAGTTAGGGCGAGGTACCTAGGTGTGGAAATTTGATGTGTACAATATATAGAGGACTAGTGGATTCGTTGGAATCACTTCAAGTAGAGGCATGGGTAGAGTGTGAAAGAGTACATCACCAAATCCAGGAAGATGGAAATCATGTTGGGTATTTATCCCAAGAACCCAGATGTACTCCTCAAGTATTTGGGGGTTCTACATAGTCAATTGTGAAATCAAGTGGTTCTCTTCAAACACAAGATCTGATGGGTATTCTATATGCACTAAAAAATACTAAAAACCTTCAATTAAATTGTCAACCCGGGGTAAGTAAACTTAGAGTTGTAGCACTATATGTGCCAATGTAGAGAGGCTAGAGGTAGTATAGTCTAACTAAGGAAATAGGCTATTGAGAACTAATCTATTCAAGCAAAGACTATTAATGATCAAACTCTACTAATAAACTTAAACCATTTACCCTAAGTAAACTTTGAACAAAGGATCGATGGATAGTCCTATCTAAAGCAAATTAACTTAATCATGAAAATAAAAAAAAACAAACTATCTACCTAATAAGCGATAGCAACAACAAACTAGTTTAACTAACCTACTTAAATTCAATAAGAAACTATCCTATGAATGCAAGTAAATAGATAAGCAAGCAACTACTCTATTAAAGCAGGTAAACAAGCAAGAAAACAACTAACTAACCTATGATAACTTTTATAGAAAGTAAACTAATTAAGATTACTCAATAAGCAACTAATTAATCTAAGAAACAAGTGAACTCTATTCTTAAATAAAACTTCCTAATTACTTCTAATTTACGAAAGGAAATCTTAATCTACTAATTTTAAAGCATCATGATAATAAAAGTAAATAACAACTAATCTATGATAAGAAAACTATTCTTCAATCTACCAAAGCAAGAATATTATCTAATCTACAAAAGCAAGGAAACTATCGTCTAATCTATGAAAGCAAGAAAACTCAAATGTAGTGTTGATGGTTATGTCTCCGGTGTCTTATGATATCATGATGGCACTTAACAATTAACGATAAGTCAAGAGGGATAAACTCAATATTGATTTCGATAGCAAAGTGAAAAGTGTGAATTAGGCAATCCAATGAGAACTTGGCCTTTATAGAAGCAACATCAACTATCTTTCATATCCATGTGACTCATCAATTATGCATTAATCATCAACAACATAAAAACACTATTCTAGTTAATTCAAATGCATTCTATACTAATATAATCAAATTCATGCTACTTAGATTCATATATGAAAACTAAACTCACTAATCAACTTTGAATTAAAATTGCAACCTAAATCTAGAAAAGGAAATTGCATGAAATAAATTAGACTAATTCTATTTTAACAAATTAAATTGCAAATGAGGAAATACTCTTAAAACAACATATGACAAGAAATTAAATAAGCAAACTACATAACAACTAGATAAGAAAATTTAAATAGCAATTAAATAAGAAAACTGAAAATTAGAAACTATAACTAACATTATCCATCCACTGAAGCTTGCCAAAGAAACCATAAACTAGAAACTCTGTTTTTAAACTTTATTCCAACATATGAAAAATCTAGCTATCATCTAATTATACACAGGGTTAGTAGCTAAGAACTTGCAAGTTCATTTCCTATTAACTAAAATATCATTTCATATTAACACTAGCCTCCATAATAACTTGCAAAACTGAACTAAGACAATTAAATCATAAACACCAATTTATATAGAAAATAAAGAGAATAAAACTCATGTACAGGAAATAGACAAAATGATGATTACACTACTCAAATCTACAAGCATATTAACTAAATATTCACCTAGACTACTGGTGGACCCCCCAACAAGTCGTGGCTACTCTTCAAAGGCGAACCACGAGATTTAGCAACAATGATTCACCATTAAAACCCAAAATGCAGTCTTTACACAGTTTTTAGCAAAATGTATGAAAAATAACAAAAGAAAGATGAACTGTCTATTTTCTCCCTTAACTATTTGTCTAACCATTGAGGTGGTATTTACAGATTTACACGCTGAGAGGTTGACCACTGTGAGGGTCGACCTCCTCTAAAAACAACAAATTACATTATATGTGTTTTAACTGCTGGTGGCTTCTAGAAACTAGGTGAGCCAATAAACACCCAGTATAACAACCCAAATCAAGTTGTTAGAAGCTCAGTAGATGGAGGCCACGAGCATAAGAAAAACCCATGTCTTTGATTCGCCCATCGCTGACTGCCAATATGCTAACCGCCAAATCACCCATGGTTTTTGTGGAGGACGGAGTGCCAGATGGAGTAGCAGACTCAGTGTCGGATGGAGTACCGGACGGAGTGCCGGATGCAAAAATAAGCTGAGATTTTTCCCTGTGACACACAAAAAACAAAGTAGTTTCCTGGGATCATAAAAACATGTTGATTTATACTCAAAATCATCACAAAACATGAATTATGCATACCTGGTGTGAATCATAGCGATTTGACACAAAATCTCTTCAAAAAATCTTCAAAACAGGAAAACACATATACATATTCAACAAAAAGGGATCTAATTAACGTCATGAAATCAATCATATCACGGGCCCAACATTACCTCAACACCTGAGATTTTGCAGGTCCCACTGCAAACAAAAAGAAATTGCCCTTCATGACTAAACTTGCAAAGGAGGGGGTGGATTAGATTTAGAAGCTTCTCCCTCTTGCCTAAGGGATTTTGTCTTGGGCCTTTTGTGATGTTTCAATTTCATCCAGAGACTATTATTGGTGGCAGTCATATCATCAACCAAACGCTGTAGAAAATTCATCTTGGCTTGTAGGACAATGTTATCATGGCGTAAGTGACGACTCGGTGTTTCATGCTATCTAAGTTTTAACTGGATGGTTTGGAGTTTTTGAAGGCTGCTGATGACATGTGAGGAAGCCTTGAGATGTATATTATACCCTTGATCATTTAAACCATGCAAAACAACAATTTTACCTCTGCAAAATTAGTTCCAAAAGTGATTTCCCAGAAGCGCAACAATTCTGGCTTGGTAAGCTTGTGAAAAATAGGTATCAACGTGACACCTGTAACTAGAAGACAGTAACTCCTGTGTAAAAACTGAGAGAGGTTTTTGTTTTTGAATATGTCCTTGGTAAAAACCTCTCTTGGTTTTCAAAACTTCACTTCTAGTTGTTAGGAAAACACGAAAATAAAAATCTAGCTATCATCTAATTATACACAAGGTTAGTAGCTAAGAACTTGCAAGTTCATTTCCTATTAACTAAAAGATCATTTCATATTAACACTAGCCTCCATAATAACCTGCAAAACTAAAATAAGACAATTAAATCATAAACAACAATTTATGTAGAAAATAAAGAGAATAAAACTCATGTACACGAAATAGACAAAATGATGATTACACTACTCAAATCTACAAGCATATTAACTAAATATTCACCCAGACTGCTGGTGCCCCACCCAACAAGTCGTGACTACTCTTCAAAGGCAAACCACGAGCTTCAACAACACGAATTCACCATTAAAACCCAAAACACAGTCTTTACACAGTTTTTAGCAAAATTTATGAAAAATAACAAAACAGAGCTGAGCTATCTATTTTCTCCCTTAACTATTTGTCTGACCACTGAGGTGGTATTTATTTATTTACAAGTTGAGAGGCCAACCACTGGGATGTTCGACCTCTTCTAAAAACAACAAATTACATTAAATGCGTTTTAACTACCGGTGGCTTATAGAAACTAAGTGAGCCAATAAACGCCCAGTATAACAACCCAAATCAAGTTGTCAGAAGCTCAGTAGCTGGAGGCCACGAGCACAAGAAAAACCCATGTCTTTGATTTTCCCATCACTGGCTGCCAATATGCTAACCGCCAAATTGCCCATGGTTTTTGTGCAGGACGAAGTGTCGGATGGAGTGCTGAATGAAAAAACAAGCTGCGATTTTTCCCTGTGACACACAAAACACGAATTAGTTTCCTGGGATCATAAAAACATGCTGATTTATACTCAAAATCATCACAAAACATGAATTATGCATACATGGTGTGAATCATAGCGATTTGACACAAAAGCTCTTCAAAAACTCTTTAAAACAGGGAAACACATATACATATTTAGCCAAAAAGGATATAATTAACCTCATTAAATCAATCATATCATGGGCCCAACATTACCCCCACACATAAGATTTTGCAGGTCCCACTGCAAACAAAAAGAAGTTGCCCTTCATGACTAAACTTGCGAAGGAGGGGGTGGATTATCTTTAGAAGCTTCTCCCTCTTTCCTGAGGGATTTTTTCTTGGGCCTTTTTTGATGTTTCAATTGAATCCAAAGACTATTATTGGTGGTAGTCATATCATCAACCAAACGCTGTAGAGAATTCATCTTGGCTTGTAGGACAACGCTATCATGGCGTAAATGACGACTCAGTGTTTCATGCTATCTAAGTTTGAAATGGAGGGCTTGGAGTTTTTGGAGGCTGATGATGACATGTGAGGAAGCATTGTGATTTATATTATACCCTTGATCCTTTAAACCATGCAAAACAACAATTTTACCTCTGCAAAATTAGTTCCAAAAGTGATTTCCCAGAAGCACAACAATTCTGGCCTGGCGAACTTATGAAAAATAGGTATCAAAGTGACACCTGTAACTACAAGAAGGTAACTCTTGTGTAAAACTTGAGAGAGATTTTTGTTTTTGAATATGTACTTGATGAAAACCTTTCTTGGTTTTCAAAACTTCACTTCCAGTTGTTAGTAAAACACGAAAATAAAACATGACTAAAACAGGAAAAACATAGTGTTTTATTTTCTGAAAAACTAGGCCTCTAAGAGAATTGAATATATCCCAAACCATAACATATATTCAAAACCTGAGAGAGGTTATTGTGTTTGGGTATTTTATGAACACAAATATCCTCCAGGTTTCAAAAATAATTTTCCGTTTGTTCATAATCCAAACTTGAAGTTGGTTACTCACAAATTATAGAAACGCAGTGTGCTCTCAGCAGAAACACAGTATGGTCTTTGAGAGGGTTTTTGGAGGTCTTCCAAGAGGATTTTTGGGATGAAAGTGGTATGGTTGGAAATTTTATTATGTCTTATACACAACGGAACCATCAAGCACTGAAAATGCCTTCTCCAAACCTTTGAAAAACTGACTTGAAGTCAAGTTGTCCAAATGTGCAGAAACCCTCCTACAACGACTGTATTTGGGGAATTTCTCTCAAATAATAACACCCGTGCATAAAATAAATGAGGTTTTTGTTTCTTGGTCTATGATTGAAAAAAATCTCTTTCACATTTGTCAAATTCATCTTCCTTAATTCAAAAACCAATTTTGAAGTAGAACTTTGACCAAGACAATCATTTGAAAATTTATGACAAGGAATGATGACATGACCATGATGAAAATTTTTGACCTTGGATGAGTGGAGGGAGTAGTAAGGACACCTAGACACACCAATGACCATTTTACAACCAAGAGATGTCAAATTTTATTTTTAAAATATAACAATTTGACCTAATAACTGTATCAATCACATGAAAGAGTAAATTTGATCACTGGTGATTGACATAATTGACAGATACTAACAAAAATCTTGGCTTGTACTGGTAGTCATGGTCAACAAGAGAATTTTTATTTCCTGTCATCGATCTGTAACAATTCAAACAATTGTTCCTCTTTTCATAAGCTTGTAATACATATGGCAGTAAGTATTTAGCAGTTGTTATCGCTCTGTATTTGTCACAAAGAGTAGTTAAGTATAAGCACTCTTCTATAGCATAAACATGAAAATGAAAAACAAGATTATAACGCACACAATGATGTCAACAATATAGAATTTAGCATACCAATACAAACAAATGCTGATATAATATCCCAAGACATTGTAAAAAGACAGTATGACAAAATTTTGACAGAAATCCTACTTCCCCTTCTCATGGGTTTGCTATACAAATGGGCAGTGCTTAGCATTTTTTAGCGTAGGAAAATCCCCCCAGACTGAAGATATGGCACGTACTCATGCCATGAATTAGCAATAGGCTTCTTGGTCTTCTTGCCCGATGAGGCTGCAGAGGTATCACCAAGTTTCTTGGACTTTTGGTCCGGTAAAGGAATAGCTTGAGCATGAGGGTTTGGGTGGAGTAACAGTCCCTAGATCAAGTGTCTTGTTGCTAGTATTGATTGTAAGATGAGGGTTTGGGTGGAGTAATAGTCCCTAGATCAAGTGGCTTCTTGCTAGTCTTGATTGTAAGATGAGGGTTTGCAAATTGGTAAATGAAATCATCCCACGTTTTCTCCAACTCGGATAAGACAAGTAGTTTGATAAGGCCATGGTGAAATAAGTTATTTTGGGGATTAGTTACATTCTTCCTTACTTGGGAAGACATCTTCTCGAGACTCTTTAATAAGTAAAAGGGAAAATTCAATGGCTTATTAAATTGAAAGTGAGATAATAATCAAAAGTGACAGGATTTAAAGATGGAATATCTACCTTCACATGTGATCAATTTGGCGATGACTATGAGAGGGTTGATTAGATCCTCTTTTATCCATTCTTTGGAGTATCCCTTAGATCTAGAGATGTTCTAAAATTCAGGTTTGAAAACCCTATTATAGCTTGCTCTTGGCAACTAGTGGTGTTTAAACCAACGGTCTCCAACTCTTGGGAGCTTTGTGGCTGAGGCAATTGATTCCTTAGAGACCACGAACACAATGAATAGGAGCAGAGGCAGGATAAGAGTGTTCCATTATTATTTCTTTTGCCATCGTTCTCACACAATCCATTCATCTATCTCTCATTTTATAAGGCATGTAACCATAACTCTGTAATGAATAGTCTGTAATGACAATAAACTAGTTAAGTGGTCTGTTAAGGAAATGTACAACAATTTATAACACACATGGAATTAACATTTCGAAGAAATAAAATGAATGTTGATGTAATAACCTGTATCATGAAAACAATACACATAAATTTTTACAAATATTTACTTCATCTAGGCAATGTTATCATTTTTCAACTCATGAACCCCTCCCCCACACCTAAGTATTGTGACACCTCACAATAAAAAATATAGGAAACCAGTCAGTTCTCCCAATAACCGAAGATTTACAGCTTGTTAAGTGTAGAGATAAATTTCACAGATTGGTCTGACGAGACGGTTAAAATATGGCCCCACCTATAGGATAAGAGATCCTATATATAGATAAGAAGAGGTAGGCAAGAGAGTTTCAATATAGTCTCAAAGTTAGTTCCCAATGGAAAATTTATGGAGTTCATTAAACTTAGCTCAACCATACATACTTCGTGTCATATTTGTCTACAAGTAATGTTGTACATCAGGACAAGTTTAAATTTGTTATTTATTTTTGTCAGATTACCATCCTCACTAGGTAGAATGCCCTACTGCCAACAAGCCTATTCAGTGCTCCAACGGGTTTACCTAGTCATACCATAGGCCGGTCGCCAACATATCCGTTTAGTATCCCGACGGGTTAGCCTCTTACACCCTCAGAGACTAGCCCTCCATATTTTAATATTTTAGTATAAGATTGTTTTATTCAAGAAGATGGGGGGATAGCTTTGAAAACAACTTTTTCTTTCTTTTTATTGGAATGGTATTTATGTTGAAGGATGAATTTCCATTATATATATTCCTTAGTGATTGTCCTGATGTAAGGGGTACTTAAGAGAACGTATCCTATCTAAAGATATGATATAATCAAGTATTTTAGTGTGTAGTGGATGGTACCATTGGGAAATAACATAAAGGTATATTTAGGCTCAACTCACTTTCTTCTTTTGTAATTTATTGTGATGTTTCCATGACTAACCGCTAATCAAACTTCCTTGTTACTCTTTAATGAAGATACTTTACTTACTTACTGAGGTTTCTTGGGGAAACTATACGAGAGACCTCTAATCTTGATGGTTATGGTATCACTTCCTTATACAGTGGTGAAGGTTTTCAAGAGCAACTGCTTCTTAACATGCCTTGAGAAAAAGAAGATAAAAATATTTTTCAAAAACATGGCTAACTACAACAAGTCATTATTCATTTGATGCTTAGTAGACAACAAGGTTCAAGTACAACAATTGTTTGAAGAAAAAATCTTCTTTTATATCTCCTTGAACTTGTCTACTCCTGGTGAAATAAATACCTGCAGAAATCTCTAGGACTATTTGTCAAAAACCACACTCTAAAATATCAAAAACTAATAAGATCAATGAGATCAAGTCACTGGAACATGTATCTCATAGTTCCTTTATTAAAAAGAAAACGTAAAATGAGGCTGCACTAGACTTTAAGCTAAACTAACAATGTGCAATTTTTATTTACTATCCTAACCTACCTAAAAAGAGAAGAAAATATTTATTCAAGTATAAGAACTTTTCCAATGTAACCATGCGCGAAGCAAGATAAGAAACATACTCTTATCTGCATGTGAAAAATTTACCGCAGTGATTACCTAGATATGAAGAACCAACCAACTTACTTGTTTTGGAATTATAAGGTGTTGAAGAAGAGAATAGTATTGTGCCCTGATGACCTCTTGAAACCAAATTTCAATGTAATCTTGATGTTTATCAACATTAATTTCTATGCTCCCCTTCATCATGCTATGTAGACTCTTCTTCTGGATGATTGATTTCTGAAGTACATAAGGGATCTACTAAGATGGATTTCGAGAACTCCTCAATATCAGGTCTTAGTGATTTCTCTCCACCAGATGTAGTCCATACGTTTTTAGCTTCCTTCATAGTTTGGAAAGGAAAATCATTTTGTAGCTCATATGACCTTGATTCTTCTAATATTTATGGAGAGGTAGATACAATTTTGGCTGCTGCTAAAATATGTTCTTCTTGAAAAAAAGAAATCCCAGCTGTTGCTAGGATTTGAGAAAGTTCCCTCAAGCTAATGGTTATTTCTGAGTTCATTCTGTTGGTTGGTGGATCCTGCCTCACATAGGTATTAGTGTCTAGGGTTCTTAAAACACCCAAAAGTTTTTTTTTATTATTATAGATTTTTTAAAGATATATATATATATATATATATATATATATATATATATCACAACTACCTAAAAGATGAAAGACATATTTAAAGAAGATTTGCGCAAACCAAACACACCATGCTTGCATAGGTGTGGGGGTCCAAAATTAAAAACCCGAAGGTAGTTTCGGTTTGGTTTCCAGCTTCTTCTCCCTCATCGTGTCTTACATTGTTGTGATCCTCATGATCATCGATATTGGTTTGGTGTCCAAAAAGAGAGTACTTAAGTTTTATTATTGAAGAGAACAATGTATCCCTCTGATGGGAAGGTATTCCTACTGTTTGGGTGTCTGGGACTCTACTTGAGCCGATTGAGATTATTGGTGCAAAATTTTATGTGTCAACTTGAGAGACAATTATGTTGGCTGAACTACCAAACAAGATATTCACCTGTTCAGGGTCTATGATGTCTTTAAAATTAGGATCTCTTGATGGTGGTAAGAAAACAAAGGTTGTATTGTTTGGTTCTATGGAAAGCTCAAGTGTTCTTGTCTCATGTTCCACTATTACAGATGCTTCATTTTTCTGTTCTATAGTGCTCCCGGTCTTAGTCTCTTCAAAGAATAATTTAGCTCTTTGGGTTGAGCTAATTCCTATTTTTCGGTATAGATCTATGGATTTTATAAGTGGAACGTTCCTTCCCCCAAAAAAGATCGGAAGGAACCTTGGTTGAAAGGTTTGATTTAGATTTTAATGTATCTACCTTTTGGGTCTCTAGGTCTGTTCATGAAAGAAAACAAAAACAAAAAGAAAAACTACCATTGGGTTTGGGGGAACTTGCTATAGCAGATGCGTAGGTTCTTACCTCTCGTATTAAAGTTCCCCCGCCACCAAACTAATGCTAAGGTTTAGAAGGGATATATTTCCTATCTATTTCCTACCCTGAGACAACTCCCCGGCAATGACGCCAAAACTTAGAGTTGTAGCACTATATGTTCCAAGGAAGAAAGGCTGGAGGTAGTATAGTCTAACTAAGGAAATGGGCTATTGAGAACTAATCTATTCAAGCAAAGACTATTAATGATCAAACTCTACTAATAAACTTAAACCATTTACCCTAAGTAACCTTTGAACAAAGGATTGATGGATGGTCCTAAGAAAGCAAATGAAAAGCCTATTTAAAGAAAATTAACTTAATCATGACAATAAGCAAAATCAAACTATTTACCTAATAAGCGATAGCAACAACAAACTACTTTAACTAACCTAGTCAAATTCAATAAGCAACTATCCTATGAAAGAAAGTAAATAGACAAACAAACAACTGCTCTATTAAAGCAAGTAAACAAACAAGCAAACAACTAACTAACCTATGATAAATTCTATAGCAAGTAAACTAATTAAGATTACTCAATAAGCAACTAATTAAGCTAAGAAACAAGTGAACTCTATTCTTAAATTAAACTTCCTAACTACTTCTAATTTACGAAAGGAAATCTTAATCTACTAAATTGAAAGCATCATGACAATAAAAGTAAATAACAACTAATCTATGATAAGAAAACTATTCTTCAATCTACCAAAGTAAGAAGATTATCTAATCTACAAAAGCAAGGAAACTATCTTCTAATCTATGAAAGCAAGAAAACTCAAATGTAGTGTTGATGGTTATGTCTCCGGTGTCTTATGATATCATGATGACACTTAACAATTAACGATAATTCAAGAGGGATAAACTCAATATTGAATTCGATAGCAAAGTGAAAAGTGTGAATTAGGCAATCCAATGAGAACTTATCCATTATAGAAGCAACATCAACTATCCTACATATCCATGTGACTCATCAATTATGCATTAATCATCAACAACATAAAAACACTATTCTAGTTAATTCAAATGCATTACATACTAATATAAGAAAATTCATACTACTTAGATTCATAACTGAAAACTAAACTCACTAATCAACTTTGAATTAAAAATGCAACCTAAATCTAGAAAAGGAAATTGCATGAAATAAATTAGACTAATTCTATTTTAACAAATTAAATTGCAAATGAGGAAATACTCTTAAAACAACATATGACAAGAAATTAAATAAGCAAACTACATAACAACTAGATAAGCAAATTTAAATAGCAATTAGATAAGAAAACTGAAAATTAGAAACTAGAACTAATGCTATCCATCCATCGAAGCTTGCCAAAGAAACCATAAAATAGAAACTCTGTTTTAACTCTGTTTTTAAACTTTATTCCAGTATATGAAAAATCTAGCTATCATCTAATTATACACAGGGTTAGTAGCTAATAACTTGCAAGTTCATTTCCTATTAACTAAAATATCATTGCATATTAACACTAGTCTCCATATTAACCTGCAAAACTGAACTAATACAATTAAATCATAAACAAAAAATTATATATAAAATAAAGAGAATAAAACTCATGTACATGAAATAGACAAAATGATGATTACACTACTCAAATCTACAAGCATATTAACTAAATATTCACCCAAACTGTTGGTGCCCCTCCCCAAAAAATCGTGGTTACTCTTCAAAGGCGAACCACAAACTTCAACAACACAAATTCACCATTAAAACCCAAAACACAGTCTTTACATAGTTTTTAGCAAAATGTATGAAAAATAACAAAATAGAGCAGAACTGTCTATTTTCTCCCTTAACTATTTGTCTGACCACTGAGGTGGTATTTATAGATTTACAAGCTGAGAGGTTGACCACTGGGAGGGTCGACCTCCTCTAAAAACAACAAATTACATTAAATGTGTTTTAACCTCCAGTGGCTTCTAGAAACTAAGTGAGCCAATAAACACCCAGTATAACAACCCAAATAAAGTTGTCAGAAGCTCAGTAGGTGGAGGCCACGAGCACAAGAAAAAACCATGTCTTTGATTCGCCCATCGTTGGTCGCCAATATGCTAACCGCCAAATCGCCCATGGTTTTTGTGCAGGACGGAGTGCCAGATGGAGTACTAGACTGAGTGCTAGATGGAGTACCAGACAGAGTGCCAAATGAAAAAAAAAGCTGCGATTTTTCCCTGTGACACACAAAACACAAATTAGTTTCCCGGGATCATAAAAACATGCTGATTTATACTCAAAATCATCACAAAACATGAATTATGCATACCTGGTGTGAATCATAGCGATTTGACACAAAATCTCTTCAAAAAATCTTCAAAACAGGAAAATGCATATACATATTCAACAAAAAAGGATCTAATTAACGTCACGAAATCAATCATATCACGAGCCAAACAAGATCGTTGATGAGGCATGTGTGGAAGCATGGTTCCTAGAGAACAGAGGCCATAAGAAAGGGAAACCAAGTGGTTCTAAACAAAAATACCACCAAGATTCTTCCAAGGAGGGGAAGAAGTGGAAAGGAAAAGACAAGAAAATGATAACCACTACACATCGTTGCAAGGATCCAAAAAACCATTGCAACCATTGCAATATTGATGGTCAAATTGAAGAAAAGTTTTGGAAGCTACATCTAGAGATGAATCCAAAGAACTATAAGAATGATGCTAAGAATAAAAACATTCTAGGCATGGATTCAAACAACTAGGTAGGGAGTAGCTCAGATGTGGATGAGAATATTGTCTTCACTTCAATGTAGAAGGAGGTGAATTTGAGTATCCTTCATCACAAGGAAGATAAGGAGAGGAATAAAATATTCCACACTAAGATCCATGTCAAAAATAACAAGGTAGACTCTATATTTTGTTCTGGATCACATGCCAACCTCATATAAGATGATCTAGTAAAAAACCTTGGGTTGGAGATTCATGATTATCCAAGCCCATATCCATTGGGATGGGTAAATAAGGATGAAAATATGAAAGTCACTAAACAGTGTAATACCAAGTTTACTATAAGTGTAGATTTTATTGATGAAGTGGAGTTAGATGTAGTACCCATTGATGTGTGTGGTGTAGTGTTTGGAATCCCCTACATGCATATGACGGATGTGATCTTTATGCAAAGAGAAAAATAGTACCACTTGATCAAGGATGGGAAGTATTACATCATCAATGAGCACAAAGGTAAATTTAAGACATCTTTGGTAAGTTCCAACCAAGCCAAAAAGTTGATCAATTTTAGTAAGAAGTATGCATTTCTTTTCTTAAGAGGTACTTGACTAGGGGAGGAATTGGCAAAAGTAAAGGCATCCCTAGAGGGATGTATCAAAGAGAAGAAACATCAATTGGAGGAGTTGTTGCAACATACAAAGGAGTTTTCCAGGAGCTTAAATGTATATGGTCACCTGATAGGGACATGGAGAATGAGATACATTTATTTTCTAACTCCCGATTACCAAATATTGGGTTGTATAAGTAGATTGTTCTGGAAGTAGATGAAGTGAAGAAATGTTTGTAGCTGCTACTGGAGAAGGGATTAATTCGGCTAATAAATTCACTCTGTAGGTCACCTATCATCATAGTACCCAAGAAGGATAGGACTTGGTGAATGTGTATCAACTATAGAGATTTGGACAATATTCACACTCAAGAAACGATACCCTCTACCCAGGATCACTGATTTGTTAGACTAGTTTTAGCATGCCAATTACTTCACCAAGTTGGATCTCAAATTGGGATACCACCAAGAACACGTTAAATAACAATAAACTTGGAAAAATGCATTAAATACAAGGAAAGGTTTGTATGAATGGTTGGTCAGTCCATTTGGTTTATGTAATGCACCATCTACATGTATGCGATTGATGAATGATGTATTGTGTCCCTATTTACATTCATTTGTAATAGTGTATTTGGATGGCATATTGGTTTATAGTTCTACTTGGGAAGAATACATTTCACATCTCATGTAGGTTTTAGAGACTCTGAAAAAGAATCAACTACTGGATAACCTCAAGAAATGTGATTTTTATCAACAATCATTGGTGTATTTTGGGTACATGATTGGTGGAGGGGAACTCAAGATAGATCCCATGAAGATGGAGGCCATCATCAAGTGGCCAATTCCTACTAATGTCACTCAACATATGAGCTTTATTGGGGAAACCCAATACTTATGGAAGTTCGTAGCATCCTTTTCAATGGTATCTATGCCACTCCACACCATAAAAACCAATGGTAAGAGTTTACAATGGGGAAAGAATAAACATAAATATTTTTATGAGATGAAATGAAATATCAATCAAGCACAAGTTCTCACACTTCCTAACTTGAAGAAGCCTTTTGAAGTGGAGACAAATGCAAGTGGGTGTGCTATGGGAGTGGTCTTGATGAAGGGAGGTAAGTTGATATTCTATCATTCTAATATGTTTCATGGGAGAGTGTTGAACTATCCTACATATGATAAGGAACTCTATTCCCTAGTTCAAGATGTTAATAAGTGGAAGAACTAATTGATGGGAAAGGAAATCATTATCCACACTGATCACTAGCCACTTCAATATTTATAGGCATAGAGTAAGCTTCAACAAGCTAGACATTATAAGTGGATGGGTTTTTGTAGCAGTTTCATCCAGTCATCAAATATAATAAGGTCAACACTAATATGTTGGTTGACATGCTTTCAAGGCCACCCACACCCAAGATTACAAATTTGGAAACTTTTATGCACATGCATATATTTACCATGATACATACAAAGAGGCATACACAAAAGATGAGGGCTTTACAGAGGTATTTCAATAGATATAGGGACAAATTCATGTAGAAGAAGGTGAAGGTAAGGCTGATTATAATATACCATAGATCTATAACTTTGGTACAACTTTTGAGGGGTTACATTCAGAAGTATCCAAATACCTGGTATGAAAATATGATCTATATTCAACACTCTTACAACAGAGTGGTCCATAATTCTATTGGTAAGTCCCCTTTCGAAACTTGCTTTGGGTATTTTCCACCTTCACCCTTAGATGTTGTATATGGACAACAAGGAGGAGTGAGGGAAGATGTCATAAAAGAATCATGGAAAATGGAGAAATTTCTTGAAAATATTAGGTAGATCCATTTGCAAGTACATGAGACATTGGAGAAATCATAGGAAAAGTACAAGGATCGACATGATCATAACATAATTGAGAAATAATTGAAATTGGGTGAAATTTTTTGGTTACGGTTGAACAAGAAAATACTATAGGGTTTTGGTAAGAAGATAAAGGCTATGTGGTATGGCCCTTTTGAGTTATTTAAGAAGGCGGGTGATAGTTCTTACAGATTCAATCTACCCCCATATATGTGCATTTACTCAGTAGTGAATGTGGAGAATCTGAGACTCTATGAACCTTCCATGTTGGATCAATAAACTAAGGAGTAGGTCATACCTACCATAGAGAATTTATAACTAAAAGCTCAGGTAGAGTTGGTAGAAGATTAAATTTTGTAGAAAATTTCTAGAATTAGCAGACATGGGTAGCATGACCTTTGTGATATTGGGTTGAAAGGACAACTTCCAGGCAAGGAAAAATGGTGCTCCAAGGATAAGGTAGAGGAAAAATTCCCTCACCTCATTTAGTAAAATATTTTGGGGACCAAAATCCTCCCAAAATGGGGAGGTATGATCCAAAATGGATCACTATATAATTTTTCATCTATATTGGTACTTTATGGGTGGAAAAATTGGAGGAATTAGCTTGCAGGGCCCATTTTAGCGGCATGTCCCAATTTAAAGATTTGGGGTCTATAACCTTCCAGAGTCATTTTGACGCATCAAATGGCACATTTCTGGGTCAAAACTTTGTAAGCATATCTCTTATCCTCTCGATACTATTCTACACATTGACACCTTCCCAACAGTGTGAAAATCACCTCAATCAAAGTTTGTATGGGAAAGTTATGTCTCTCGCAAGTTGACCTTCTTTATTGGCCACCATGGTACTGAGTGGATGCCACATCAACCCCCATAACTTAGGTGTGGGGATAGAAACATGTGGAATTTCAATAATATTCTAGAAGTTCCAAAACCTTATCACAAATAGAGGTTGAGGATGCAAAGACACTAACCCTAGATGGATATTAGGCTATGTTAAATATTGGGATGCTAGGAGAATAAGGTGTTCCATTTATTTAGAATTGTACTTGTTCCATAGTTGAAAAGAGCATCTAGGAGTGGGATTTGAGAGCATAGTAGAGAAGGAAGAAGATTGTGTATTATCATTCAAGACACAATGTCAAAGGCAAATACATAGTGAGTGCCCCTTTCTTTGTATTTTCATTTTCTTAACTGAAGAAAAGAGAGTAGAGCATAGGAAATCTAGAAAGGCTCTATCTTGTATACTCCACACATATATGCATCCACACATATCACTCAAATTATGCTCAATCAAAATTGAAGCTAGATACATTTAATTTTAGTTAACCCTCTAGGACTCACTATTCATCTCCTATTCGAGAGATCTCCTAGACATTTATGCACACACCTTATTCATAATTATGTGACCAAACTACAAAAATCATTAAGTGAACATAGACACTTTAGCACACCATATGTGTATAATACTATCAGTACATGCAATTCATATAAAATAAAGTCAAGTTTTCATAACCTTAAAAATATATGTATGAGTATTTAGAGTCTTCAAGTTTCATGACTTAGTGCCAATTTATCATCATGAAATCTCCCATCAAGAGTCATATAAACCTAGCCAATCTAATACAAACCACACTCATACAATAAAATTAGTTTACATTTCACTGTAATCATCAATCATTCACATCATATAAGATATCTATGAGCTCATCATTTATATATAATATAACCTACGTATACAACAAAAGAACATCATTGCAAGCTCATCAACAAACCGTACAACATCATCCTCAAACCATTACACACACATCCATGCTAAATGTATATATATGCACACACACACACACACACACACACACACACACACACACACACACACACATGTATATTGGTTTACACACACACTATATATATATATATATATATATATAAATTAAATGTTTGGTAGTTCACCATACATTGGTTCATATGTTCATAGCTATATCTAAATAGGCCATCAACAATATCATTGTTATCCTCATGATCATAAACAAAACATAGCCAAAGAAGACACGGAATTATGTATTCCTCCTCTAAGAACCATACTAAAGAAGCATGGAAGTTGGATCCTCCCAAGTAGTGGAACTAGGGTTGTAAATATCCCATTGTACATTTACCTGATAAACTATTTTCCAATGGAGCTAAAGAGTGTGATGTTACAAGATGAAAATGGGATCTTCCTTGAAAGCCTCCTTTCCTATATCTTGTGGGTGTTTCTAATATATGACATGAGAAGGATCATCAACATAACTGCAAAGAACTAACACATGAAAGACATCATGCATTATACATAATAATAGTGGTAGAATAAGATGATATGCCACAAACCAAATTCTCTCAAGGATCTCAAAAGGTCCAACATGATAGGGAGAAAGTTTGAATCTCTTTCCAATCTCCGTGGAACTTTTCTCGGGATTAACCCTCAAGAAGAATTGATCACTGATCTAGGGGATCAAATTTTGCTCAAAAATAAAATTTCTCGGAATTTATTCAAAATGGACATGTTCATAGGCCTCATCCTCACGATCCCAACACAACTTGAATGGGTTCAAACAGACATCATATGAGAGAGATATCATGTTTCATTCATTTTTCCAAACACACAAAATTTTGCTGGCTGTACAGTCTGTACAGTGCTGATATGGAAGCTGATCGTACAGTTCGTACGACTGTATAGTGATGTGGCAGTGATGAGTGGGCATGTTGACAGGGCAGTCTTGGTGGCAGAATCATGGGCGAATGGGGTGTTGACACATGTCATTTAATGGGCAAGTTGTATGGTGCCATGTGGCCCAGTCGTGGGATGCCACATGGCACCCCTCTAGTGAACAAAATATGGTGAAGTCCATGAGGGTTGATCCCCCAACCTCCGGGTGGAGACATCAGCGGTTTGGTATGGCCTGGGCTACCAGCCTGCTCGTGGGTTATGTATTAACCATACACATTGAAACTTGTATTTAAGTTGAAGCAATAGTTACATTGGTGAAGAAAAGGGCTAGGGCTTAGCCCCATCCCCCGGTCCATATGAAAATGCATATGACCACTACCTATTACCCTTTGGCACAAATGAAAACCATTTTGAATGGTGTCTAGACCTGGTTCAAACCCCAACTCGTATACAATACAACCATAACATAATCGTTGGCTTGGGAACTGAAAGGTGCAGAGACTAGCCCTTAGTGCTCAACATAAAACCATTCCATATAACTGATGGCGTGGGATCCGGAAGGCGAAAAATCCTTGCCATATGTCAACTCCACATGACCTTGGTGTAGATCTGTTCCATTATGTGACGGAGGCCGATATAGACGCTGGGACGTGGCCATATGCCCCCCATGCGACCTTTACCTCCACCATGAAAAGGGGGCAGTGCACTAACGGTGCGACATTTTGCCACATTTCTCAAAACGGTGTGGTGTGCTGGGTTTTTGGCCCAATAACACTGCGGGAGCCAAGTTAGTCATACATAGGTGCAAATTGGCGAACAAAAGACAACAAGCTTGAAGGGGAAAAATTCCAGGAGGTGTAACTTCTTCAATTTTTGGCCAAATCAGGTGCAGAAAGAGCCCAACTAGGGGTTTTTGGATGTTCTGGAGCCATTGGAGCCATCTATTTGGAGTTTTAAGAACTGCAAAGCACTGTTTTTTTCACTTTGAGAAAATAATATAAAAGATCCATTGGAAGCTGGACCAAGAGATGTAGCCCAAGAGAGGGGTGAACTCCTTTATCATTTGTTGTGTTATGTGTTTACTGTTGGATGCTAATTGATGGTTATTATGTGCATATTAAGTTTGAAAACTCTTTAATTTATGTGTTTGTAACTTGATCCAATTACCCAAAGACATACCATTTTTACACTTGCAATTTAAAAGAGACAAGTCTTCTTCATCTTCACATCAGTTGGTATGAGAGCATAGGTTTTTGAAGGCTTGAATGTTTGCAAGTTTTTTTTTTTTTTTGATGCTTACAAGGTTGAAGCTCACAAGAGGAGAAGGTCAACTTGTAGAGCCAAGTTCTCAACTGTAAAGAAGGAGAACTATCAAATCATCTCAAGCTTCAAGGAGATATTCACCAGGTATGGCTCATGAGGAGAGTCACAAAACTCTTCCTTCAGAGGAGAAAGATTTCAAAAAAACTTTCTATGATATGACTGAGATGGTGAAAGTTTTGTTTGAAGAAATAAATGCAATATTGCAAGGTGAAAGCTCTAACCCTCCAAAGGGAAATGGAGACAATGGTGATAAAAATCCAAAGGTAAATGAAGGGAGTGGTGTTTCTCCACCTCCTTCACCTCCATCTTCCACCTCTTCCACCATTTCACAACCACCTCCAAATTCTCCAAAAGAACATGGTAAAACTCCTTTACAAACCACTTTACTAAAGCTTGATATTAAGTTTGAATTGCGTATGTACAATGAAGAGGTAAATGTTGAGAAATTGGATAACTGGATTCGTCAGATTGAAGTGTATTGTAAGATACAAAGAATCACATGTGATGAAACTAAGATTCAGCTTGCTTCTTTAAGACTGGACAATGAAACACTCATTTGGTGGGAAGCCAAAAATCAAGAGGACATGAGGAAACATGGTAAAGTTTTATCCTCTTGGAATGATTTTATTGTTGCAATTAAAAGGAAATTTTATCCATTAGCATACACACAGAAATCTATTATGGATTGGCAAAACTTTAGGCAAGCTAAAGGACAAGATGTGAAAATATTCACTCAAGAATTTAGGAGAAGAGATTTGGTTTTGGGTATACATTTGTCTTCTCAAGAAACTTTACTCAAATACATTGGGGGTTTGCATAGCTACTTGAGGCATACAATACTTATGTTTAACCCTTCAAATCTAGATGAAGTTTGTGTACTTGCAACTCATTTAGAGGAAAGAGGAAGGAATGAACCTCAAGAGGGAAGCAATAAGTCTTTTTATAATGGAGACAAGGGAAAGAGGAAGTTTGAAGGAAATGGAAAGAAAAATGCTTCAGTCAAGAAAGAGAGAGAGAAACTCTCATGTAAACATTGTTCAAAGGATGGCCATGATGAAGACCATTGGTGGAAACTTCATCCTGAAAAGAGACCCAAAAAGTTCAACAACAAAGAGAAACTGAACATTATTGCAATTGTACAACAAGATTTAGGATCTGATTCATAAGATGAAACAAAAATCATAACCATGGGTTTTCAAGGTAAGGATTATATTGCAAGTACTAGCTCTTCAAGTAGTAGTAGCCTTAATGTAACTCAGCATGAAAAATAAAGAACATATCTTTTCGACATAAGGGTAATTTTAAAACATACCAAGATAAATACTCTCTTTGATACGAGATCACAAACAAACCTCATTTTTGAAGACACTGTCAAGAAATTGAATTTGGAAACTAGTCCTCATCCTAAACCATACCCTTTAGGTTGGATATGTGACAATGACAAATTGTGTGTGACAAGAAGATGTAAACTTATATTTGTCATCACTACAAACTATATAGATGAGGTAGAGCTTGATGTTATTCCATTGGATATTTGTGGTATTGTGTTGGGAAGCCCATACTTATATGATAGGAGAGCCATATTTCATCGTCATGAGAACAAATATAATTTGTTTAAAAATGGAGTTGAGTACATTGTTAGAGCACATACAAAGAAGATGAATTTGTCACTTACAAATGTTGGACAAATGAAGAGACTAGTCAATGCTAGTAAGAACCTTGTACTTTTGATGATTAAACCCAAAGACAATGATGAAGAACAAGTTTTCCAAGGATGTGATGCAAAGTTACAATCTGATGTATATGAGGTTGTTAACAAAAATGTTGAGATGTTTCAGGAACCAAGGGGATTTCCTCCTAAAAGGGTTATCCAACATGAGATTCGATTGCAACAAGATGGTCCTCTTCCAAACATTGACATATGCAAGATGTCAGTCATCGAGAATGTTGAAAACATAAAACAAGTCCAAGAGTTGCTTGAAAAAGGGGTCATCAAACCAAGCACATCGACATGCAGGTCACCAATTGGTTTGGTACCAGATAAAGATGATATATGGCATATGTGGTTAGATTTTAGAGCCTTGAACAAGACTACAAATATGATTGTTGAAGGAGACACATGAAAGAAATATTTGAAAACAAAGAAAGCTCCATTGCATGCCTTGACAAGCTATGTATTCCACTTGGTGATAAGGTATAAGAAAGACATTTATGACAAAGTTGATGATATGCTTACTAGGCCTATTCTTAATGCTTCAGTTATTTTTAAGCATAATCTTATCATGCATGAGAGATACTGGGAACACTATGCTTTAGATGTTGATTTCAAAAATGTTTATACAACTTTGTTTCGTACTAACCAAGTTGAGGAATTGTATTCCTATGTGCATGGTAAACTTTTGTATCTTGGCAAACTATGTTTTTCATAGGGGGAAATAGTCAACATGATAAGGGAAGCACATTATTCTCTTGTTGCTGACCATTTCAGTGTAGGAAAGACAATGGCTAGTTTTCAAAGAAAGCATTCTAAGTTTTGGGATGAGAATCTACACTACTTTCAACATGCTTATAACCGGGCTAAGCATTCATTGACTCAGACACCTCCATTTGAAGCATGTTTTGTCTATTTTCCAAAATCTCCTTTATATTTTATCTTTGGAAAAGATTTGGCTATTGATGGTCATAGTGATGTTGACAAGGCCAAGAAGTTCATTGAACAATTTCAGTTTGTGCATCAAACCATTCAAGAACAGCTAGAAAGGAGACAAGCCAAGTACAAAGCAAGACATGACAAGTTTCGTGTTGGTATTAAAGGCACAAATCCAAGTAAGGACAAGTGGATTGAGGTTGGAAAGGTGAGGGAACTGTACCCTCATATTTAGATTGACTAAAAGTAGCCTTTTGGAGGTCCAAAAGCTTCCCAATGGGGAGGAGTGATCTAGGGGATCAAATTTTGCTCAAAACTCAAAGTTCTTGGAATTGATTCAAAATGGACACGGGCGTAGGCATCGTCCTCATGATCCCAATACAACTTGAATGGGTTCAAATTGACGTCATATGAGTGAGATATCATGTTCTGTTCATTTTTCCAAATAGGCAAAATTTTGCTGATTGTACAATCCGTACAATGCTGACGTGGTAGCTGACTGTAAAGTCTGTACAGTTGTACAATGATGTGGAAGTGATGAGTTGGAATGATGAAAGGGAAGGCTCAGTGGTAGACACATGAGAAAATGGGGTGCTGACACATGTCATTTAATGGGCAAGTTGTATGGTTCCACGTGGCCCAGTCGTGGGATGCCACACCCTTCCAGTGAACAAAATATGGTGAAATCTGCGGGGGTCGATCCCCCGACCTCCAGGTGGACATGTCAGCAGTTTGGCGGGGCCCGAGCTACCAACCCACCCGTGGGTTATGTCTTAATCATACACGTTGAAACTTGTATTTAAGTTGAAGCAACAATTACATTGGCGGAGAAAAGGGCTGGGGCTTAGCCCCAACCCCTGGTCTATATGACAATGCATACGACCACTACCTATTACCCTTTGGCATGCACGCAGACCATTTTGAATGATGTCTAGACTTGGCTCAAAGACCAACTCGTATATAATACAACCATAACATAATCGTTGGCTTGGGAACTGGAAGGTGCAGAGACTAGCCCTTAGCGCTCAACATAAAACCATTCCATATAACCGATGGCACGGGATCCGGAAGGCATAGACTCCTTGCCATATTTCCACTCCACATGACCTTGGTGTAGAGATGATCCATTATGTGATGGGGGCCGATATAGGCGTTGGGACGTGGCCATATTCCCCCCATGCGACCTTTACCTCCGTCAGGAAAAGGGTCCAACACACTAACGGTGTGACATTTTGCCACATTTCTTAGAACGGTGTGGTGTGCTATGTTTTTGGCCTAGTAACAATGCAACAACCAAGTTAGTCACACACATGTGCGAATTGGAGAACCAGAGACAACACGCTTGAAGGGGAAAACTTCCAGGAGGTGTAACTTCATCATTTTTTGGTGAAACCAGGTGCAGAAAAAGCCCAGCTAGGGGTTTTTGGATGTTCTGGAGCCATTGGAGCCATCTATTTGGCATTTTAAGCACTGCAAATCACTATTTTTTATCACTTTGAGCAAACAATATAAAAGATCCATTAGAAGATGGACCATGAGATGTAGCCCAAGAGAGGGTTGAACTCCTTTATCATTTGTTGTGTTATGTGTTTACTGTTGGCCGTTGGTTGTTAATTGTTGGTTATTATGTGCATCTTAAGTGTGAAAACTCTTTAATTTATGTGTTTGTAACTTGATCCAATTACCCAAACACATACCATTTTTACACTTGCAATTTAAAAGAGACAAGTCTTCTTCATTTTTCAGATCAATTACTCTCTTTGAAACTATTATACACTCTATGTGTATTCACATATCTCTTATGACGTTCCTTTAACCTTTTCTTGATTAAGTCATTCTTATTCTCCATCTTCTAAATTACTTCAGATCCCATAATAATTACATCCTCTAATCTGTCTTAGCTAAGAGTAGTCCTACAAGGTTTCCCATATACCAATTCAAAAGGTTCCATACTATTAAAAGTATGCAAACTTAACCAAAGGATGGTAGTCTTCCCAATTGTTTTTTCGATCCATCACATCTATTATAAACATATCCTAAAGTATTTGATTAAATCTATTGGTCTTCCCATTTGTGTCAAAGTGATACACTATACTAAAATTTACCCAATTTTGCAAAGTAGCTGGAAACCCTTTCTAGAATCTCCTTGTAAATACATAATCTTTATCCAAGATAATTTTCTTTCGGAAGTCCATGCAACTAAACAATTTCACTTATGAACACATGTGCCAACTCAGGTCCTTTATAAGTTACTCTAATTAAAACTTGTGAGTTTGTCTACCATTTGTACCTCCTAGTTGTCACATGTAATTCTAAAATGAATTCCATTGATATTTCCTTCCACTTATGCTGCATAATAACATGGGGCCATGATAAACTTGTTGGTTTTCCATGCTCAACTTTCACTAGATTGCACTCTAAATACTTGCCTACAAATTGAGCCTCATCATTTTTCATCCTTTCCCAATAGGAATTGGGCTTCAAATTTGCATACATCTTCTTCACTCTTGGATGTGTTTCATACAAAGCATAATGAGATTCACTCAAAATGCTACCGAATTTCAACTAGAATTGAGAGTTAGATAATTTCATAAATTGCATAGTGTGAGTTGTGTAGAAGTTTGTTGCACTGCTATTGATGTTGCACCCTTGTTAGACATGGCATTCCTAACCTATCAATTAGTTGGAAACCCTACTATTGGTGCATATTCTACTGACATTTTAATTGAGTTCTTGATAGTGATCCCACACAACTCCGTAGTTTCAGAGAAAATTATTTTCCTTTAGTATGGTAGGGTGCAAACCATATAACAATTCGATAATTTTACAAAGAAGGAGTTAAGAGTAGCCATCTATCTTATGAGCCCAACTACAATATGTCAAATAGAACAATTGATATTTTCCTTGAGGCATGAAATTTATTTGTCAAATATAACAATTGATATTTTCCTTAAGGCATGAAATTTATTGTTTGAATTAAATTTATAGATAGATGGGTTATGCTAGCCTAAGTTCAATTAGTTAGTTGGGTATACTTTTCTTTGTTTAAAGTGGAAGTTATACAAGTAGGGTTCAAATCCATTTTTTTAAGAGTTTGCCATCATTGCTAATGGGTGACTAGATATTTTCTTCAATGGTTTGGAATTTGTTCAAGTAATAAAGATACCCAATTTCTCACCATACCTCCTCCCATACTTCAAATGAACTAAATACAAATGAATGAGCATTAACAATTTAACCATCCGATTCATGTGGATACATTTATGGGTTACGTAGAACATGTTGGTCAACGAGTGAAGATTTTGAGATGTCATCGATTATGTCCAAGTTGCTATTCTAATGTATTCGATGTGAATATTCTAATTTTTACAATTTAAGAATTGCTTTTATAAGTTATGACTTAAAAATAGAGCTTGTGAATTGTAACTTCTAAAAATAGTAATGAGTAATTAGAGTTAGAGAATTGTATTAAAAATATGTATACCTTCTATGGAGTTAATGAAGTTACAATTACCAAACATGATTATAAATAGTAAATCGTAACTTCTATCAATTATAACATGTATTCCCTGCATGTGATTACAATTACCAAAAAAAATAAATGTTTAGAGCTTGTAAATGTGAACATATACTTAATATAGTTGATTCCCATATATTATAACATGTATTCACAATTACCAAAAATAAATGAAAAAAATGTTTCGAGCTTTTAAATTTGAACATATACTTAATACAGTTACAATTACGAGGAGGAAAATTAGACACCATATATTATTACTTGTACCATGTTAGTGTGATACAATTGCTTGGAAAAGTTTTGAATTTGTAATTATAATGTTCATTTAATATTTATTAAGATTTTTTTTTATAATTATAATGTATATTATGTCAATTTACATAAAATTATTAATAGTTATATACAATTTGAGTGGGTCTAATGGTTAAACTTTATTAATTAAATTATTGGACAAAGGGGTCTCATGCTTGACGGTGACCTCATTAATAATAATTTTTTATTTATAAATAAGTAAAGAGATTATATTTTATAAATGTTACAAAAACTTTTCAAAGGAAATGGGAAAATAGAAATCCTCTCTACATTAAATATATAAATGATAATAATACAAATAATGAATAATTTATTGTTATTATGATGAAAAATAATCCTCGATCTTATTTTTTTCCCTTTCTTTTTTTAACCTCTTGCCACACTCATAAAGAAGGTTATACAATAACTAAAGATAAACTAGAAATCAAATTACATATACTAGGCAACAATACCAAAAGAAAAGGAAATATTAGGATGGGTATGCATTAAATACAAAAAGCTACCAACTAACTAACGGTACTAAGTGGCATCAACTTCGAGAGTGTTTGACTACATAATGGAAGGGAGAAGGGCGTGGTTTAAAATATTCCATGTGAAAGTGGAGAAGAAGGTCAGATGCATACTTAGACTGGGAAAGGGAAGTTCCTTCCTTAGTTTGCAATATTTAGAGGCCAAGGAAATAATACAAATAGCCTAGGTATGCCATTTCAAACTTCTTTTTAATGTTGGATTTAATGTGGGTTAAAATTTTAGGATCATTACTAGTGAGGATAAGGTCAAAAACATAAAGAACGAGTATTATGAGATGGTTGAACCTACTTTCTTAGTATAGACATTAGGGTCAAAATGACATCTAGAAAAGCTAGTGTCAAGAAGAAAGATGTCCATTTTAACATACCAAACTCAAGGAGCTTCCTTAAGACCATAAAGAGATTTCTTAAGTTGACAAACACGGTTGGAGTCATTTTGAACATACCCAAGAGGTTGTTCCATGTAGATTTATTCTTGCAAATCTCCATACAAAAAGACAGATTTAACATCCATCTAATGGACCTCCCATTTATGTCCAAATAATTGGGCCTTCAACTTGAGAGAATCTTTTTCCAAATAACCGGGCCTTGAACTTGAGAGAATCCTTTTCCAAATAACTAGGCCTTATGTCTTTCAACACTTCCATATGATGCATACTTAGTTCTATACACCCATTTACACATGGCAAGTTTTATTCCTTTCAAGAGAGGTAAGAGATCCCAAGTATCATTTGCCATTAAGGAACAATATTCTTCATTCATGACTATGTCCCAATCTAGATGGTCAAAAGCTTCTACAATTTTTTTCTGGATCATGAGTACCTGAAACTTGATCTAAAAGAGAGGAGGCTTGCTAGTACTATGAACATGTCCAACATCGATATGTAGGATCACCAACAAGATCACTAGCTACTTATTATGTTGAATGGATCCATTTAGGAAGAAGGGGTGTTGGTGCAGGTTCATGTTCAATGGACTCATATGGAGGAGGGCGAGAAGGTGGAGGTGGATTTTCATCCTCACTATGATTATCTTAAGAAGAAACCATAATAAGAATAGAAGATGGAACAAAAGTCAAAGATGGATCGTAGGTCGAAGATGGCACAATTGACGAATTATGCTCACAAGGCAACACATTTTCATTAAATTCAACATCTCTTCTAATAATTATTTCATTGGAATGAGGGTGAAGAAGTTGGTAACCTTTGACATCATAAAATCCAACAAGAATGCACTTCTCACTTTTAGGTTGTAATGCTTTCCCCTTTTCATTAGGAATGTGAGCCCATGCTTCACTACTAAATAGATATAAGTGGCTTACATTTGGATTAATTTTAGTCCATGATTATTCCAGTGTTATATTTTTTAAATCCTTTGTGGGAGTGTGATTTACTATGTAATTGGCACAATTGATGGATTCCACCCAATAATGAAGACTTAAACCTTTAGATTGGATCATACCATTTTCCATTTCTTTTAATGTGCCATTCTTTCTCTTGACAACACCATTTTGTTTTAGTGTATATGGAACAATATGTTTCATTTGAATGCTCTTTGTAGTGCAATAAGTTGTGATTTTTTTGTTCACATATTCACTTCCATTATCTATTCTTAACAATTGAAGTTGATGTCGATATTGTTTTTCTACAAGGGCCTTGTAGGATAAAAACATGTTAAAATATCACTCTTAAGTTTTAATAAATAAACCCAATCACATCTAGAAAAGTCAAAAATGAAAGTTACGAAGTACTTGCACCTAGAGAAAGAAGGAGAAGAAAGTGCACCACACAAATCACTGTGAACAAGTTGCAAAGGGGGATGGGGCATGCTTGTCAAAACTATCCCAATTATGTTTGTTGAGAATGCAGGCAGCACAAACACGATCTTTGCAATAAACAAGAGGAAGACTAGTGACCATATTTTGATTACATAGTTGTTGTAATGAGTGATAGTTTAGATGACCAAATCTCTCATGCTAAATCTTTCTCAAGTCATCACTATAAGAAACAAAAATTAATGGAAACGTTGATGACCCAAAGTTGTTAAATTTGTACAACTTGGTAATATAATCAATAATTCCAATTGCTAGGACATGCTTAGGATGTTTTAAATCCTCGATTACAAATTTGTGAGGTGAGAACTCTACGATTTTACCTTCATCTGAATGAGTGATTTGATAGACTCATAGAAGGTTGCAGGAAATACATAATACATCATAATACATCATTGAAATGATGATTATCTACTTGAACTATTCCATACCCTACAACAATAAGATATCTATCATCACCAATAAATATTTGTTTGTTGTTACATACATTAAGAGCATAAAAAATTCCTTTATCCTTATCCAAATGATAAGATGCTCTAGAATTAACAAGAATCATAAGAAGAAGAATTATATGTTGCATTGAAGGAGAAACTAGAAATAGAAAATGCAAGTCCATGAGAATAAGAGTTAGAAGAAGATGAATCAAGATTGATGTTGTGCTTCTTCACTTTTTCTTCTAGGGCTTCCATCTTTTTAAGCGATTTGGATTCTAGATGACCTTATATCCCACAAAAATTACAATGCATGTTAGTATTCTTACTTTTTGATTTTGGTCCTTTGTCACCATTGGGAGTAGACGCTGGTTGAGAGGGGTTAAGATCCTTTTTTTTTTTCTTATTGTTGTTGTGCAGATGTCGCTTCTTTGGATTCTTGGTTTTATCTTTCTGTTGGGCCATTAAGGGTTTGTTATATGTACCTACAATGCTGATCACTTCAAGTTGCAAGAACTTATCTGTAACACATCCACTGTCATAATTTAAAATTTTTGGGTTAATCTCCCATAATTGAGAAATCCCCAGAAGCCTACATTAGCGAAAAGCCGAATCCCTGGTTCAATATTGGGATTCGGGATTGCTTCTATCGGGGTTTTGACACCCATGATGTCTTGACAACTTCAATCACCGATCACCGGTCTCTTATTCACTCCTTGGTTGCCTCAGCCCCACTTGGCTAAGCCTTGGATCCGCATGACCGGTTCCTATATGACCATTCGACAGCTTCTCGTCGGGGTTTCGGAGTTTGTGGTGCCGAGGTGCACATGTATTCGGAACTCCCGATCCTCCGATCCCCGATGTGCTCTTAGCGCATTGGTTTTCTGGGCTAAGTCCTGGTCAATACGACCATGACGTTCGCAAGACCACAGTCTTAATGCTTGTCGGGGTTTGGCTCCTCTCAATGTCATGGCGCACAAGTCCCCTGGACTCTCGACGCACCTTTACACTGGCTAGCCCCTTTGGCTATACCATGGTCCATATGACTACTTATCATATGACTACAGCCGTATAACCCTCCATCGGGGTTTCGGCATTTG
>ML783140.1:535295-560388 GCA_009831015.1 Picea engelmannii | reverse complement strand
ATGGATCAGCTCCCAAGCCGATTTGACACCAAATCCGAGCTCAATCCTCATGGTGGGCTGGTCAAAGACCTAATTGAGCCCTAAAGAGCCCATTTTCACATTCAAAAGAGGTTACATAATATCCCAATGCTGGGCTATAAAAATCCATGAATAACCACCATTTTCTCAAGGAATTCTTTGTATTGTTATGCTGCTGAGATTGCTAAGGACTCATTCTTTGGCAATAAACACCACAAGCTACATTTCATAGAGCTATTCACCCCTCACTTGAGTGAATAAGCTTGGATTTCTTTCACCCACATTTTCATATTTTCATTGTAAGGAGAGCAAGCTTTGAGGGCCTCAAGAGCCTTCCATTGGAGAAAGAAGGGACCCAAGTCCCCTTTTCTTCTTTGTGCCTTTGGATTTCATCAATAGATCAACTTATACATTGGTGATATTGGTCCATTTGTCTCTATTTTTCATTTGTTTTATATGCTCATAGTTTTTATTAGTTTTAGTTTAATTCTTGTTAATAGCTTTGTTGTTTTTCTTTCTAACCTTTCCTCTCACAGCTGTCATGCCTAGCAGAGCCCAACTGGGCATGTAATCACTCTTAATTTGCTCACCTAGGAGGAATTGGGTGCAAACAGGCATGCAATGAAAGAAATACAAATTCATCTAAATACATTATGCATACTCGGTTCCTCATCTTACAAACTAAATTCTTTGAAAAAAGGATGTAGTAAAATGGCCATAACATGAACAGATATTTCCACTAGAATAATTGACACTGGATATACGAGACTACCAAATCCCTGTCTCCTATTAAAACCTATTTCTTTTGACACATGTATTTTATTTCTATTTAAATTTAACATCACTAACATTTGTTGTTGTTGGAATGGATGAGTTGTTGGATTTAGATATGGATTCTAAGAAACTAAGAAGTATTAAGAGACAGTGAGTGATTGAGTTGAGCTCAGATTGGGAAGAAGTTGAGCTAGAAATAGACTTCATCATTCCATGACCCATTTACGATGAAACCAAATGTTATATGGACCCTAGGAAAGCATTCAAGTGGGAATACTTGTACCACATGTTTAGGGAGGAGATATTCCCTAAAATTCCACTCCTCCCTGGAGATACTAATATAGATGGAGGTGTATCTTAGTCTATCAAGAATTCATATCTCTACAAAATACTTTCTCTATTTTTTGTGATATCTTGCATAGAAACCATCACATGGATCATCATTCAAGATGTTAAACTTATGGGTTGATCTGGGTTCTACCTTACTTCTCCAAAAAAAACCTTATCACCATCGACCCTTTTGGTAAACCAAAAGTATGCACCGCGCACAAAGTGCACAGTAAAATCTCACTCAAGATGGTTTATGGGGGATTGCAGGGTGCAGATGTCTGCAGTCATGGAAGGGATTGGGGGATGTTCCTTCTTACTTTGTACTTATACTTAACCATGCATTCTATTATACTATTCATCAGATCCATTTATTCATTCATGTGTATAATTATTATAATGTGCGTTGTAAATAAACCATCCATTCATCTATCTAACCATTCAATCATAACTGTGGAAATAGTAAAACATTAAAACACATTGCACACATAGTTTTACCATGGTTCACCCCCCCTAGGGCTATGTCCACAAATATATTCTACTGCTTTTCTTATTCATCAAAAGGTGTTGTGCACATTACATCATAATATAGAGTAGTGAGGTGGACTAGGATCACACCAATATCCACAACTTGTGACCTAACCCTCAGATACTTAGACTTCATCTGAGCTCTACAACTCTAAAAAATAGACTTCAACTCCACTAAGACTTCAAAATAGGTTCTCCAAAAAATATGACAAAGTGCTTCTAAGGATCATAGATGCCTTAACCTACTTTCTATCTCTTCTATTTATATTACAAGAATGGATTAAACCCTTAAAATATGACTCCAAAACCCTAACCCTAACATGGCTAGGTTTGTCCACATTTGTGCAAGATTTCCACAAATCCTACCCCGCACACTACTTTTCCTCAAAATGTGGTGCACTCTTCCTTCTTGGTCCAATATTCCTAATTTGTTGTGATTTTCTTCCAAACATTCCTACTCCAACAGGCCCCCAACACTAACATATGGCTCGTCCTGAGCCACAAAGACTTATCTCACCTTCTTCAGTGTTACCTACAACGCATCAAATTTTGATGCCAACTCTGTCTCTCTTCTCTTGGCCTGTGTTCTCTTTCCTGCTAGTGTCTCCAAAGCCTACTTTGTCATGTTCTCTTTCATCACTTCTCTGCTTTTTGCTAATGCCTATTCCCATCTTCCTTTTTCTATCTAGAGCTCATCTATCATTCCTTCTGCATGTTGCTAAAATGGCCTCCCTATCTTGTTTCTCCTCCTGCACAGTATTTACTTCTTCTTGCATATTTTTTATCTCCTACAAAACCCTCATTCTTAGGGATATGTCCATGGTATTTTTCCTCTTCCTTAATTTATGAACTTCCACGTTCATTTTTTCCTCTCTCTGCTCCAGCTGGTGGATCTTTTCATCCTCTTCTAAGATAGTCCAAATATGTGTAGTCATGTTATACAATTATTCCACTTCTTTAACCTCCTATGCTATACTCTCTACATGCGTAGTAGCTTCTTTCTCTCTTTGCTCCTGCACTTCTGGAGGTGTGGTCAGAGTTAATTTCTCTGTTAACTCCGTTATTTCTTGTTTTTATTTCTCCATGGTCTATGCAATTTGTTGTATCTTCTCTTCTACTTTAACTTCTTGTGCCTGTTCACAGTTTGGGATACTCCTGTATACCTATGTAATATTCTTCTCTAAGTTATCTACGCGCTTCTTCTCTTCTTCCTTTTCCAGCGTGATCTGTTCACATGTCACTTGCAAAATCTCTTTCACCTCGCAGTCGAGTGCTAGGTTGGTGGAATCCATGCTAGCTCTAGACTGTACTTCCTGCATTATGATTGTTTGTAGTCCATATAGTGCTTTTGTGGGTATGTTCTCCATAACCAACTCCATATGTTCCATGTCCTTTACTAGCCTCTACGATGTGACTTCTTTCTCTTGATGTGTTGATTCTTCTTGTGATTTTTCTTTCTATTGTGCTGCTGAATGATGCACTTTATCTAGTTACAGTCTATGTAATATGTCATGTACATCTACTAATTTTTCCATAATCTTTGTCCTTTGTGCCTCTACTCCATGTACTAAATCCTCTCCTTTATCCTGGACTTTGTCTACGACCAACTCTGCATCTTCCTCTGTAATAGTGATGGTTGGAGGATTCTTGTGATACTTCATATTTTTCCTTATTTTTTCCTCCTGTGTTCCCGTTCTCTTCTTCGTTGGGATTGAGGTATGTGCTCGGTTTTCTTCTTTGCTTCTTCCCCATATTTTACTTCCTTTGGGCGAGATCTATCTCCGTTCTCACCATCCCCTTTTACTTCTGTCCTTGACACAATATCTTTCTTTCTTGGCTTCTTTCTTGCTGCGCTGCTTCCTGAGGCTTGATCACACTCTGCAACCTTCCTTGTATTATCTACTGGATTGCTTGTCTTCTTGGATTTTCCTTCTTCTTCTAGCTCCTTATGATTTGTTCCTTTCTTTTTTTTTGCTGGAACCTTCCACTGTGCAGGCCAATCTTTCACAATCTAGTCTACTTCTTCATGTGATGTGCAATACCTCATTTCTAGCCATTTCTTCTTTGGTTCCCTTCTGGCCTGGATCCAAAAATGATGTCTTGATGCCTTGAAATTAGAAATCCATTCATTTTCTTGTACCACTTCAATTGGGATCCTCCAGACATTGACTGTCTTCTGTTGCATATCCTCCAAGAACATGGAAAATAATGCGCTTTTCACCTGTTGGAAATAAATACGTAAGACTAGTGTTCCTTTAATCAGATCCTCATCCAGAAAGTTGCAATGTCAATAAGAAACTCTAGCAAAGATCCACCCAATAGAAACAAAAAAGAAGAGGACTACCTATGATGAGGGTTAGCATACTTTCAAAAGACTAAAAAATCAACTGAGAGAAGCACAAGATATGACAATTTAGTTGAGGGAGGAGAACAGAAGAATAAAGATGCAATGTATAGAAACGCTAGATGATTATGAGCCTGCAATAGAGAATTTTATATTCATGGTGAGAAGAAACCTTCCACTACATAAACAATTGAAGAAAATATATCATCAAAACCTGACTTTGAGGAAAGAGAACATATCACTCAAACAAATCTTGTAGCAGCTGGAGAGAGACAAGAATGGGAAGGGAAAGCTTGATTTTATTGCTGAAGCAACATAGATTTGAGCCCCTAGACCTATATTTACCAATTTTTTCCTTTTTGTCTATGAGGAGAAGGAAAAAACCATAACCCTAATTATCAAAATTCCCTAAATACTTGAATATTTCATTTTTGTGCACAATGATTTTTTATCAAGGGTGGACCATTATATATAATCATATCATTATGCTTCCCTACCATGTTTTGGAGCCTTTGTTTTGAGAATGAGCAGTAAAAAGTAGAATTGACAGTTGTGTAGCAATGCACGTTGTGCAACTTCCTTAGTGATGTTTTGGGGCAGAAACTTGAAGTTTTTATTTCCAAAGTTCAATCAGTTGATTGATAATAAGATAGACACTATGAGTGCATCAATATAAGGAATTTATCAGTCAGAGGTAATGTGGGCTCATTCATGGCAGTTTCACATATACTAAGGTTTCTAAATCTTGAGAGGCAAATGATTTTTTGAAGTAGGGTGAAGGGATTCTAAGGCACCCTATCATAATATTGAAGCTATTATCAACATTATCCATCACCATCAATCATCCGAGGTCAGAACAGATAATCAAAGTGTGAAAAGGAACAACTGATGCACACCATCATTATGTTTCTACTGTAGGTTGTTGTTGCACAACAACCTTGCTATGCAATTGTGACAAAGTGCCAAAATATTTCAAATTCCACATCAACAACTCAACAAATATTTCCATATCATATCCAATGACATTTGAAGGAAAATAACATATTAATTGACACCTAGCATGTATTTGGTTAAAGAAATTCAATGAAATCAATTTGGTCAAGAGATCTACCTAGTTTTATGGAACCTAGTTGCAACTATTTCTATTTTCAATGTAAATTAGTTCTATTTTTGTGAAAATGGTTAATATCGTATCCCTTGGTCCAAGGGCGAGCCATATCGTATTTATTTCATGAAATTAAATATGGAAAGGGTTGGCAAGTGTGTAAGGAAAACATTGTTGAATACATTTTGTAAATTTTCTCTCATATTAATGTAATTTGTTGGATTAGAAGTCCCTGAAGTTTGACTCCATATATACATGCTATTGTGTTTTTTTTATGAATGTGATCCCACAGTTTTAGTATTCTAGTCTAAATGCATCTATGTGATATATATTCTTATTTATGTTAATGTGAACTATATGTATCAAAATTCATCTATATTTGATGCTCTGTTGCATGTATTTTCAGTTGTCTCTCTGTTGTAATCACCTTGGGATTCATCCTTGATAGATGCCCTAAGGGGTTATTTGTTTTATTTGTAATCTTAAATCTAAAATGATATATAATTGGTTTAAAGGAGTGCTTTATATATTTCCTCTGACAAGTCACCTTTTAATTCACCAAGTATCCAGTAAACCTTCATTGATTTCTAACCTTTCAGTGACTCCATCACCCAATGGAATTTCTATTCACATTGTCACCAATTTTATAAATTCAATCTTTCCATAGAGATATATCCTTTGGATGAATTTCCAAATCAATCCTTTCATTGATTTATTTGAAGAGAGAGATCCCTCTCTAGGTTGGAAGGGATAGATTCTAGCCTCAAGTTGGTTTGTGGTTACCTTTGTGATTTGATTTCCTCATCTAAAAGAAATTTACAGAGTGATAACACAATGGTCATTTGTCACAACTGTTACACATTATTTTCATCACCCTTAGGATTGTTAATCATGTAAACAAGTATTCTTTTCCTGTGGAAGGATCAATGGCCTGAATCCCTGAAGGGAGAAGAACTTTACCTGAGAAATGAAATCATATTTTCCTTTGTAAAAACCCTAGTAAGGAGGATCGTCCCACCCTGTCTAGTTTTAGGGGTGCGACGATAATAGATCATTGCATGTTGTACTATACATGGCCTACAACGTTTTTGCACTCTACTCAGTTCTAGGGGTGCGACGATTTTCGAACGTGGGAAAAATGAGCATCTTCTTGATGCTTCTAGAAGGAGAAGCTTCTGTTGTGAGGTGGCTTCCGATTGGTTTGGATATTACTTTATTTTATGATTTATTGGGATGATCCTAACCTCCTCACCTTATCCTCTTCAACTTATAAAAGGAGAGGAGATCTCATGGAGAAAGTTATCTTGGATTTAATTATTTTGTAGCTTGGGAAATTATCTTGATAAAGTTGGCTATAGCTTGATTGAATAGTAATTGTGAGTAGCTATCAGATCTACAGGCACATAATTCGTGGATCAGAAGTGTGTGGGAAGCAAGGGACTGTTGGAAGGGACATTACAACATCAAGGTCTCGATTGTATTATCCTTTTCATATTTTTAATACAACAATATATTTCTTTCCCATAAAATTATATTTATTTTATTGTATGACTCCTTGATCACATACATAGGTTTTGTTGAGTATAAATTGTTGCTTTCACTTCGTTGGCTTGTGTATTTTTACAGGTTCATCATCCCATAAGCCTTGGAATGGAGCGAGCATGACACTAGTGAGGAAAAATGACATTTAAACGATATATCATTTATCTCTTGTTAGTTAGTATGCTTGACAATTAAAACTTAGGGAAAGTTTTATATTCTGTCTTGTTTTGTTCTAGTTTCAGGATGAAACTAGGGAGATTTGTTTGTGTCCGCACTTACCGATTAGTCCGATAAAAAAATTGGCGACCATAATGGGGAACAATTGTTTTCCTAGTTTGTCTTGCTTTCTTTCTTTGATTTCATGGGTTCTGTTTTCTAAGTCACTAGGAGATCCAGATGAACTCTTTGGTTGTTTAAATTAACTGGAAAACCTTCTTTCTTTTTATTTTTTCCATTTTTCCTTTGATCGTTTCACCCTACTTTGAGATATAGTGCGACGATATGGGATCGACACACCCTACATTTTGACACAGTGTGACATCATCGCACTGTATTTTTTCTCTAGCCTGCGACGATCAAGGATTTTCGTGCTGTGTTAGTCTACAACCAGTGACAATTATGAAAAAAAATGATTTTGGATGGTTTTTCTTTCCGATATCTTAGATATGGTTTTGGGGTGATTTGTTGGGTCTGATTACAGTCTTCTTGACAACTTTGAATATGATTTTATCTATCTTTGAAACAAAAATTGTAATTTCTTTTTTTGCATCAGATTGGGGGCATCTTTGCATTTGAAGTAGTGAAATTGCATGATTTTTGGCATTTTTGGTCGTGAATTCTTAAAAACAAATCCCCCTCATGGCTAGGGGTGGGGGGAAAGAATCATTTATTGGTGTACAGTCTCTTTATCTCATTTCTTAAAGTTCTTGATATTGATGAGTTTAATAAAATTTTGGGACATTGTGCATTTGGGAATGATAAAAAATTTCTCCTTCTCGTAATATAACTTTCATCGAAGTGAAATATTTGCATTCTCATTTCTTTGCATTGTTTAGAGTCGGTCAAAACATCATTTAGTTCATGCCATTTTCCTCTTGAGTAAACAACATCCTTAAAATAAAGCGCTTCTAAAAATTGATGAGACATTTTTATATTTTCTAGTAGCAAACCTACATTAGCTTAAGGTGTAGGGATTTGGAGTAGGTTGAAAGGATAACTTTCCAAAGCTATCAAACAAACATAGAATCTTGTGCTAGGGATCGGTAAATCCACTTGCTACATTTTGTCTTGGGAAGCCCTTCTAACACAAGGGTCAATCATGAAGTCGCATTAAGATTGGTAGAGTTACTCACCCTTCTTTGTCGATCTCAGTGTAGAGATTGAATGTATTATCGGGGGTCACTTGAGAAGAAAATCTTGTGGGGACCTTCTCGAGTTGATTTCGGGCTAGATACCCTGCCTTTGTGCATAGATCAGACTGTCGAATATTTCCCCAAGCATCATTATCATAATTGGTAACCTTAGTAGCCTATATCTTTAGGGTCTTTACATAAGGTGAGTGTGGAGGGGCAAGTCGTCATGGTACCTGGAATCGACGTTGGCCAAACTCACTTGGGATCCTTGGAGGGTATACCCACGATTATGTGTGGGAGCTAGCACCAGGGTGTAAGTCTGTTAAGCAGGTGATCAACGTAACTTTTCCACCCGCTCTATCTCATCCCCTTTCTACATTGTTCCCGCGATGTTGGATTTCATCACCAACTAGCGTGTTCATTGTAAGAAGGTTTTGTTTGCTTGTTTTCTTCCTAGATTTGTAGTGTGTGTTGTTTTTTTTCCCTAGCAGACTCTAGGTTGGATCTGTATTTAAATGGCATTAGTTCTCGGAATGAACAATGAGGGAACCCCTTTTCCAGGGGAACCTTTTGTTTTTCCTTCTTATAGAAACATTGGTCCTCCTCACATTGCTACTTTGAGCCTTCCAGGTCTCACAATTGGATTACCAGTATGGTTTTTTCCACTCAGGTAATCCTGAATGCAACTAGTGCTTCTATTGTAAGTACTTTCCCCCAAGAGCATCAACCTCATGTTGATCCTTCACCTTCTTCACCGGTAATATCTTCTTCACCTTCTCCACTTGCAAGGTGTTCTTCCATTTCATCTTCTTCGCTGAGTGAAAGCTCTGAAGCTAGTAACTCAGTGGCTAAGAAGAAGAAGAAAAGGAAGAATAAGGAAAAGAAAAATAAGAAGGGTCCAAACTTCCAATCACTATTGGACATGTTGGAAAGAAACCAGTTACTGTTAATCGTGCTGGGAGTGTTGATGATGCTAATATCACCCAAAAAAAACGTAATCCCAAGTACCCTTGCAGGATTTGTAAGGGTATCCATATTGTTAAGGATTTCCCTGGTCTATCCAAGTTTATAGAAGCATGGTCTACACACCCTTTCCAGCCCATATCATCGGCCTCTTAACAACATGTTGATAACCTCCCGTCAACTAGTCATGATATCATTTGGAAGAAGAAAAGTAGATTCAAGTTCCCATGTAGGTTATGCAGAGGGAGTCATCAAACTCACCTTTTCCATCATATGGATGAAGCCTAGAAATTACTGGAATAAATGACTATTTACCAACCTCAATCTCCAGATGCTTACCGTAGGCTTACTCTCAACCCACCTGTAGTTAATGGAATGATCAATCTGGTTCCTTTGTCGGTTAGTTCGGTTGATCATGTAGTCAATCTGGCCACATCCTTAGTTGAAACAATTGAAAAATTGGTTGATCTGATCCCATGTTCGGTCGATCCCACTCTCCCATTAGAGAGTTCAACCCAATCGGTCCATCTATTTCCAGTCATCAATCCCATTATCCCCTTGGAGAATGCAACTCAAGTGGTCGATATGATCTCGTCATCGGTCAATCCTAATCTCTCTCTAGAGAGTAAACCCGATACTTACCATGTTTTTCTCGTTGATACAGAATCTACCATGCTGGGGGGCATTCCTCCTTCTCCCGTGGAACCCGCTCCAAGTAATGAGGCCATCCTTTTTGATTGGGGTGAGCTAACTGGACCTCGTCTTCCCTCTCACATTCCTTTCAAGATTTTAGTACAGGTTTGTGGTCAGGACGTTCCTCAGATGCTGATAGATGAAGGTTTGTTTGTTAGTATTTTGTCCTCTATTTCTTGGCAAGCTTTGTGTTATCCTTAGCTTGTGTCGGTTATGCAGAATCTGTTAGTTTTTAACAAAAGAACCATTCACCATTTGGGATTCCTTCCTCAGTTTCCCATAACTTTGGGAGAGAAAACTGTCTTTATTGATGTTATGGTAGTCCAGGACCCCTTGGATTTTGATTTACTCCTTGGGTGAGATTATGTCTATGCCATGGAAGCTAGTTTGTCCACTCTTTTTCATGTGATATCTTTCCCACACGATGGAAGAATTGTGACTATTGATCAACTTTCATTTGTTGGCCCTAACTAGACCATCAACTCAATGACCTCCCTAAACGATTCTTATATGCAGTCGGTATAACCCTTGCCACAGGTCAATTATGTGGCATTGTCTCCCATGCCTTCATCTGTTGATTCAGATGAGACTCTCCCTGTAAGCTCAGTCTCTTTTGACTTAGATCCAATAGTTTACATGGTTATCTCTTTGGTAGGGCTATTAGATCCTGATCTCCTTACCCCTATCATGACCCTTGATGTGTGTTCCTTCTAGAGTGTTTTTCTTCCATCCAATGAATATCTCTTGGAAACCATGTCTGAATTTTGTCCCTTGACATGGTGTTCTTCCAGAGCATTGTCCTCTTGGAAGCCATGATCAAGAAGAGGAGTTGAGCATGGTTTTCTGATTTCAAGCTCATTAAAAAATGAAACCAGCTTTGAGCATGGTTTTCTGATTTCAATCTCATTAAAAAATGAAACCAGCTTTGAGCATGGTTTTCTGATTTCAAGATCATTAAAAAATGAAACCAGTTGTGAGCATAGTTCTTGTTTCTATTTCAAGCTCGTTAAAAAATGAAACAGAGGTCCGGGGATTGAACCTAGATTCATGAGGATAGTTTTTGCGTCTCTGTAGAAACCTCGTTAAAAAATGAAACAAAGCTTATGAGCATAGTTCTTGTTTCTGTGTCAATGGTTTTAGCCTCTGGACTTCATGCTGAAGTTAAGCAACTAGCTTCTTAAGCTGGGGAATAAGTACCAACCATCCCTGGATTCTGCGATGGGAAGTCACAAGCATAGTTTTCTTTGGTTCAAGCTTGTGTAAAAATGAAACCACCTACCTCAAGCAATATTTCCTTTGGTTCAAGTTTGTATAAAAATGAAACCAGGTCCAAGCATATTTTTGTTTAGTTTTTAAGCTTGTGTAAAAATAAAATCTATCCCAAGCATAGTTTTGTTTTGTTTTAAGCTTGTGTAAAAATGAAAACAATCTCGAGCTTAGTCTTTGTTCTTTCTCATGCTCGTAAATCAATGAGAATATTACCAAGTAAAATTTTATCACTTTTTCAGACTCGTAAAGGTTATACGAATAAAGGAACCCCCTGGAGTTCCCTTTAATCTCTTTTCAGACTCTCTAAACATGAAAATATTACCAAGCGATCTTGTTCTTTTCATGCTCGTTAAAGTATTTGAAGAAAACCTCTGTTGAGTAGTATATTATATCTTTTTTGGTCTCATCAGACTACTTTACGAAAAATGACATTTTGGAGTTTTCTTTAAGTGTTTTTCAGACTCTCTAAACATGAAAAACCCCTAAGTTTTATTTCTTTCGACTCATTAAACAAACATCGAAAGACCCATATGGGATCAGACCACTCCTTCCGAGGGTTCGTTAAACATACTCCAAGGGAATCATCTGAAGGATTAGCTTACAATTCAAGCATATGTTATCCTCCTCAATCTTGTGTAAAAATAAAGAGGTACTCTCCAGAAATGGTGGGGGAAAAAAATTGGGAAAGAAATGTATCTAAACTTGTATTCTCTGGAATAGTCTCTTTTGAACATGACACCCTTTCAATCTCCTTGTGTCGAGGTTGGAAAATCATCTTGTCTCTTGATCATACTCCTTTATAAGATTACAAATTGGTCTATGATCCCTGTTGTTGAGTCAGTTTTTCCAAGACAGTTGTCGTGTTGTCAATATTTTCAAAGAGAAGTTCAACCCGAAAATCCTTCTATTGCTTCAACCATTTTTGTAGTCCTTAATCCTTCTATTTCGTCGACCATCCCAGAGTCAGTCCTAAATCACTGGTTACTCTAATATACTTCAAATCTTGTTACCATTTTCGTGTCATTGATGGGGGATACATTAAGGCCCTCCTGTGACGAATATGTTCCTGTCGAATTCAACTCAATATCTGGGAATTAGACTTAGAAACTAGTTGGTACCTTGGAACTTGCATGCCTCAATGGCAATTTTCCTCGCTTTCCATAGTGGGATTTCATTATTGACCCCTGATCGAGAGATTCTGATGAGTGTTTGACTTCAACTCACAAATCCACACCCGTTGGATTGTACTAGTGTACCTTGAGAGTCATTGACATTAATGGTGATTTCCCTCGCACTTGTTAATGGTATACACTAATGACCGGTAATCAAGTGGTTTCTACCATGTTCGACTTCAAAACATGTATTCACATGGTTAGATTCGTACTATGGAATGGTGGAGATGAAGACCGTAGATATTTTTTGACAGATTCAGGTTGCGTTGGAGTATATTCAAATTGTATTGTTGCATATATCCACAGTGTATGTCTTGTGCCTATGTTCAAATTTGAATCTTTAACACATAGATCCATAGTGTATTTTTGGTGGCTATGTTCATATTTGAGTCATATTGGCATGGATCCATAGTGTATGTTTGGTGGCCATGACCTATCTTACTTGACATGGATATTTGCATGTCGACATTGATGCTTTGAGTCATTTGTATTCTGAGTATGGTAATGCCTACCTCAGTGATGATATATTATTGTACTGTATTTCCTTTTTTGTTGGCAGGTTTCCGACTGACGTGTTCCTTGTTCCCTACACACACTCGACAAAATATTTCATCTATCACTATGTTTTAACTTCATACTTTGGGGGGCTCTTTGTTACACATTATTTTTGTCACCCTTAGGACCGTTAATGATGTAAATACATATTCTTTTCTTGTGGAAGGATCAATGGCCTGAATCCTTGAAGGGAGAATAAATTTACCTGAGAAATGATATCATATTTTCCTTTGTAAAACCCTAGTAAGGAGGATCATCACACCCTGTCCAGTTTTAGGGGTGTGACGATCCCATATCGTCGCATACTATACTATAGCTAGCCTAAGACATTGTCGCACTCTTCTCAGTTCTAGGGGTGCGACAATTTTCGTACGTGGGAAAAACAAGCATCTTCTCGATGCTTCTAGAAGGAGAAGCTTCTATGGCGATGTGTCCTCTGATTGGTTTGGATCTTACTCACTTTTATGATTTAGTGGGATCATCCTAATCTCCTCACCTTATCCTCTTTAGATTATAAAAGGAGAGGAGATCTCATGGAGAAAGTTAGCTTGGGCTTGGTAGGTTGGATTTAGTTGTTTTGTAGCTTGGGAAATTATCTTGATAAAGTTGTCTATAGTTTGATTGAATAGTAATTGTGAGTAGCTTTCAGATCTACAGTCACAAAATCCATGGATTAGAAGTGTGTGGGAAGCAAGGGACTGTTGGAAGGGACCTTACAACATCAAGGCCTCGATTGTATTCTCCTTTTCATATTTTTAATACAACAATATATTTCTTTCCCATAAAATTGTCTTTATTTTATTGTATGAATCCTTGATCACATACATAGGTTTTTTTGAGTATACGTTGTTTCTTTCAGTTCGTTGGCTTGTGTCTTTTTACAGGTTCATCATCCCATAATCCTTGGAATGGAGCGAGGATGACACTAGCGAGGACAAACTACATTTAAACGGCATGTAATTTATCTCTTGTTAGTTAGTATGCTTGATAATTAAAACTTAGGGAAAGTTTTATATTCTGTCTTGTTTTGTTCTAGTTTCAGGATGAAACTAGGGAGATCTGTTTGTGTCCACACTTACTAATTAGTCCTATAACAACAACCCCAAGGTATACTTCAAAATTTTCACATTGAACTCACAGGTGAAATAGTATTAATCGACATCGAGGTGATCGATGCCCCTTGAGAATATAATATCTTGCTTTTTCATAGTTACATGTATTCCATGAAGGCAATTTATTCATCAATGTTTCGCATCCTGATTTTCCCCCACAATGGGAAGATCATCACCATGGATCAACTTATACACTACAAACCACTCCCTGTGCTAGACCTAGACAATATCCTTCCCCTCATTAGGGCCCATTCAAATATCTCACCAATCATAGATATAGGCCCAAGAATTTTTCAGGATCCATCACTCTTCGGAACTTATTAGGGTGATCCACCTCTTTTTTCACCCTCTAATTTGGCCCAAGTATGTATCGTAACTTTTGTTACAACAAAACCAAATGATTAGTATACCCCTACCACACCTACCTCTCAGCCTATCCTTGAGAGACCCAATCCTAAGTCATCTTCTGAGGCTCCCAACATGATTTTCACCCACCCACAGTGGCACACTCTCCCTCTAGCCCTTACTTATATACCATTATTTTACCCCCCACCAATATTAATGACATATTAGTTAGCTTCCACCCTTACGCTTCTTAATATAATAATCACAATCCTTATCTAGTATTTGGACCCCCCTACTATGGTTCCATTATCCACCCCATCTCTTCCTACCCAACCAAGAGGGTTCCCCACACAGATTTTGGTTCAACATTCCTTACCTCCAACATCTTGGGACACAAATTCACTACTGGGTATAAGAATAAAAAAGTTGGGGGAAACACTCCACCCACCGCTTGAGTACAACCACCATGTGCGCTTTGTGGAGCACCGAGTCATCCTCCTCATTTATGTCCCACTCTTCCAGAGCTCAGGAACCTTATGCCACTCCCCCGTGAAGCACTATTATTTCCAACCCCAGAAGGCCCATCCACCACACCTTCTATAGAATAGACTACCATGTGCAACAAAACATTGTGTGCCAACTTTTCATGTGCCATATGCTCACACTATGGCCATTAAATACAACATTTTCCCACTCTCCCACAATTCTGGGAAACCTTGAGTAAATTTCGACAAACATCTTTAATTGAACCTACCCCAACAATATCGCCCAAAGTTATATTGAACTAGGTTGATTCTCCTAACACATACTCTGTTTCCACCACGATAAATAAAGGTTGGACTTTACCCTACATACTTTGTGGTCATATGGACCATTTCACATATCGGTGTCCATTAATCATTGCATAGCACACCCACCGAATGACTTCTCTCAACAATTCTACGACAACTTGACCCCAAGACATACCACACCCACCCAATTTAGAGAAAGATTTCATACATATTTCCCCCCTGGTATTTCCAATCCCATTATCACCAAATACCCTTCCTCTGACCCCACCTAACTCACCAGTCATCCTAGAACTCAATATCCTTCCTCATCTGAGGAACCCCAATACACACACGGTGCATATTTATTACCTTTCTTCCCACAAATAACCATTTCTCATTGTAGAACCAATCATCCTTGTTGAGGATCATCTCACTATATCACAAGCCCCCATTGATTGCAGTCTCTCAACAGTGTTTGATCCTTCCACCACATATACACATATCACACCAGACTCAAGTGGTCTTACCACAAAGGATCTGTTAGAGGAGATCATCTTCCACTCTGATGAACATATACTCAAATCCACGATGACACCATATTACCCATGGGATGATATTCACCATCGTTCATTTTTCCTCCCATCAGATATTTTCCTTCTCACCGATAATACCATAACTTGTGTGGTGGAAACCAAAGACTTCATTTCCTTTGGGTATATCGATTGGCTCAAAAACCCAATTCCTTCCCCTAATGCTTTTGAATAAGGAAATATGGCCAAAATTTCTCCCACTATCAATGTGGACATTTCTATTAAACCTGGCATCATCAAGAACTCACTCTTGGCGTTGCATGTTCCACTGAAAAATTCCATGCTTATCAAACACTCTTTAAGGAATATCATGACATTTTCCTAGTCATACATGGAAATTTTGGCCTAGACCCTAACATTGTCGAACATTGAATCAATACATGGCCCGATATTGCACCGGATCACAAAAAATAATGACCCCTGCATCCTTCCAAATCCAAGGCTATCAAATCCAAAATAGACAAGCTATGTATTGTTGGGTTCATATACCCCATTGTTACACCTCATGGCTCTCCAGCCATGTCCCTGTTAACAAAAAACAAGGCATCATACGAGTCTGCACTGACTTCTAAGACCTTAACAAAGATTTTCCCAAAGACAACTTCCCCACACCTTTCATTGATCAAGTCATAGATTCCTATGTCAAACATGAAGCCTTTTCCTTTATGGATGATTTTCTAGATACAACCATATTCAGTTCTGCCATGTCGATTAGTATAAGACAACATTCACCACCCCTTGGGGAACCTTTTCTTATCATGTCATTATTGTTGGTGTATATATGCTTAGTATATTGCACTCATTTATATGTCAATCCAAAATTCATAATCAAAAGAGTTTTTACACTATATGTGCCGAAAATAGGTAACCTATCTATGTCTATTGTGTATAGCTCAATCAAGAAATAATTAATAACATAGCACTTTGCTTTGGAATATCTAAATACTTCACACAACTTCAAACTCATAAGATAAAGTTTATAACAAAACTCTCAAACAAACACTCAATTGAAAAGGCTCTTTCTTTGATAACAAGCCTGTTCATTAGAGGCTCATGAAATGGAGATATGAACTGAGACCTTGCTTCATGTAGCAATAGAAATAGAAATTAAAAATTCACTTTATTCACTCTTAGAAAGAAACCAATAATAACCCTATCAATTCCAATCAAAACTTCTTTAATATACGAAACAATCAATATGATTGAGAGACTTCATTACATGGAACATGAAGGTGAGAGATGAAGTCTTATGGTTCGTGTACCTACTAAGAACATCACAACCATAAATTCAAAACAACAAAAACTGCTTATTTAACAATCCCACACATATATCCAACTCTTGTTAACTAAATATCAATCTAGAGAAATGGAAATGGAGTTATCTACTCTGCTCAATGTATAACCATTCACTCACACTAATTCAAAATCAAATAAATTTGTACTGTACTTAGAAAGATTATGCATTTAAAATCATTTGCAACACTCAATTATTAAGTTTTCACACTTACATAATTAACTCACAACGCACAAATACATGTACAGGGAGGTTTACCTTGGTTGGGGTGGTGGGCCCTTGCCGAACCAACAAGGTACCTATAAATAAATTGCAGACTAAAACACTTTACTCATACTCATAAATTGCACAAAATAACATAGCATTCCTTCAATTGATCGAGTGAATCAACAGTTCAACATTTCATTTCTCAACATAACAATGTGTATCATTCTCTACTTGCTTATTTTCTATCAACTACACAACAACCCTTTTAAAGAAGGTTAGCCGATATAAACAAGTTCTGAGGATAATTATCCAATGTTTTCAAAATATTACAATAGGTGATTCATATCGTATCTCTAGGGATGGACTTCATATTCATGACATGAAGTGCATGAGTGATGAAGTCTATCATGATCTCCAAACTACCTAAGGATACTTCCATCCAACTAAATTCTTGGAATCACCACCAGCATACTCGTTCAACACGTGAATCTTGTAGACAGGGTTTAGTACCAGACTAGCAAAATCATAAACCTGGGTACCGAATCAACGCAACAATAGTACCCGAATAGCTACATAGATGGTATCAGAAGAGGTGCATATTAGTGGTACCGTATCACTGCAGAGTACTGGATTGGGAGGAGTATCGGTATCGGATCAGGTAGAGTATCATATCAGGCGGAGTATCAGATCAGGCGACTGTTGCAGTACCAGATCAAGCAGTTGTTGCAGTGCCAGAAAAATGGTATTACCAGATTGAGCTACTTAATTAATATTCAAAGTAATTAGGAGCATAATAACCGACCATTTAATTCCAATTAATCAATAAATTAAACAAATCATGTTTTAACATAGGTTACCTCTCTATGCACATGGACAAGGTCACAAAGTAGGTTTGTGGAGGAAATGGTCAATCATATACACATATCATAGGTAAAATAGACTCATATAGAGGATAATATAGGATAATAGAAGTGTCAAAATGGAGACTCAACATTTCCCCCATGCTAAAGTCATTGCATGTCCTCATGCAACAATGTCAAAACTGATACTCAAAACTTTGCAAAACTGAACCATCTCCCATCCTGTCTAAACATCATTTATATGGCTATAGAATGTTGAGACCAGAAGCTTTGCTCCTAAGTTCCTTCTTAATCACCCTGGTGTATCGGATAAAACGTAAAACTTTGTTGAGTTTAGCAAAGACCTCTTCTAGTGCATCTTGTAACCTTAGGTTATATTCTTTCATTTGTGCATTCTTTGCCTTAATATACCTATCCACCACTTGGTACTTTGTAACCTCTTGTTCCAACTTCTCATTATGTTTTGTCAGTTTCCCAATCTTCACTATAAACTATTATTTTCTCAGAGAATTGTCAAGATCAGATGTGATTGTTTGCTCATTTACCTCCTCTCAGGCTTCCTTCTCCTTTCTTAGACCTCTCAAGGTTTCTATCACTAACCCCTCGGTCTCACTAATCATCGTTCCATATCCACTTTATTTCTCTGGAGAAGTCATAATATCAATAGGTTCCTCTGGAAGAGAAGGAGTATGTGGAATTGTTATCTATTTTACCATGCTCCTGGTGGTTCTTCGTACAGGAAGTGAGGCTTCCTTAAATTCGCTGACATGGGTGGAAGTCTCTTCAATATTTCACTAATAATTTGGCATTGTTTGTCTTCAAATTTTTCTAGTTCTTCGAGGATAGGTTGATCAATTGGTTTCCTTGTTTCTTTTTGTTTGTGTTTTCCTAAAAAATATGTTTCTTCTTGTATTTGTTTCTTCTTTGATTGATGAATTAACACATTTTTCCTATAAAGGATAGGGGACTGGGAGGATAGAGGACTATGTGTTTGTGAGAAACTAGCACCAGGTGTGCTAGGGATCCCACTAGGCACAACCAGGAAAAAACATGGAGAGAAAGTTAGATGATTTTGAGAGAGAGGGAGGGAGAATAGTGGACAAAGTGGGGATATGTACCTATTTTTTTTGGTTGGTTTCTCCTTGATGGGAAATTTTCTGTTACTACTTATGTTTTAGTTCTAACCTTTTTCACATTTGAGTTTTGGCCATCTTGACCACCTTCCTTCTTTCTTTCTTTTTTGTATTCATCCTACTTCTCATCCACATTTCTTTATCTAGTATCCATGGCCTATGCTTCTTCACCCTTATGCTCTATTTTAGGCCTTCTCTTTTCTTCTTATTCCTTCATATCAACCATTGCTTTGCTCTTTTTTCTTCCTCTATAACTTAGATTTTTCTTCTACAACCTTTTTTTCGTCTTTTTCTATTTTTTTCTTTTCTTCTTCTTCAACTACTTTATCATTTGATTGTTCTATTTGATATTTCCTTTTTTTCTTCCTATGTAGCTTTTGTATATGATTCCTCTATTATAGACTTCATCTTTTCTTCTTCTTCCTCTATAGTTTTCCAGTTTTCCTCTTCTTCTTCTTTTCATTTAACTTCCACCTCTTCATTTCTCTTTGTTATTCCTCTGTACATTTCTTTATTCCTTAGTTTTATGAGGAGGGGTATTTGATGCAACACCCTCTCCTTTGGGGTTCTGTGACCTCCTGGTCTCTGGATTGTTCTATCTCCACGAGCCAAAATGGCTCTTCCGTCCCTGTTGGAACATCTATTAAATGAATCCACATGTCCTTTTTAGAGACTCAACCCGTGCAAACAAGAACCCGGTGTGAGCCCCCTCCTCCACACGACCACGATTCTATGACCACGGTCCACACCAACAAATGTTTCACTTTTCGGGAATTTGGGACTCCTATATGCGAGCATGCGAGCCCCACTTAACTCCTGTTTCTCGAGTCCTATTTCCTGTTTCCCCACTTTCGAGACTCAGCACAAGATTCATGAAGTCGCAAATTCCGGAGAGCCATTTGGAGTAAGGCCTATGGACATGGGTAGTGGTAATGAGGGTGAGAGATAAGGGAGGAGCCTAGTCCCATGGCTAGATCCTCCCTTATCTCTCACCCACGTGACCACTACCCATGTCCATAGGCCTTACTCCAAAAGGCGCTCTAGAATTCATGACTTTGTGAATCCTGTGCTGAGTCCCCCCGACTCCTTCAAGTTATGAACCCCGAAAAGGGATTACGATGGAAAGCTCTCCGCTTATCCTTTCGACCATGTGCCCCTTCTCTATAACCTGGGGCCGAACCTCCTGAGTGCATCAGAACTTCACATTCCGGGGATTCGCGATGCCACTCATCTCTGTTCTCCCGATTGTCAAATCCCTGAAAACCCAAAGTTTGCTCCGTAGCAGATCAACAGTCATCCTTCTCTCATGAATCTCCTGATACTCGTCTCCGGTATGAAAGGATCTCTGCCACGTGTCCTTCCTGATGGACGGTCCTGATTCCTTCACAAATTATTCTTCGTGAGTTTGTTCTGGTCTTCATCCTTGTTTTCCCGAAGTCCAAAACTCTGATGTGTGTGGATCTCCGACACCTGTCACCCTAGAATCCGACGGTTGGAATGATTTTACGATTTTGGAAATTGCAAGCCTTCATTCTTCGCCACCCTTATACGCCTAAGTTCTGAAACCTCGACGACTTTTGTATCTTCGCCACCTATCCTCCACAATAGACGACTGGATGGTCCTCCTCGAAATTTTGAGATTTCACGTATCGGGGATATGGAGTGCAGTCTCCTCTGCTCATCCAACTCCTGATTCTTGATGTTCAATTCTCTATGTTGTGTGCGATATAAAAGGGTTTAACCTCCATGGACCTTCTTCCGGATCCAACAATTGTTGGTCCTCACGCCAGATCTGACGGTTCAGATCTATTTCTCCCTTATGCGCTCTTCTATGTGCTTGGATGTAGATTCGGCGGTCCAAATCTTTTCTCCCAGTGCCGATCCAACGACAGCTATATGCCTTCCTCCTGAGCTTTACTCCTTCCTTGCCTTAGAATATTTTCTAAGTTTCGAAGGGTTCGACCTTTGATTCTTCGTCGAGCTCAGAGAATTTATGTCTTGACTACATTTTGGGGACACTGTCTCTCCTGAACTTGCTTCGCATTGGAACCTCAAAGGTTTTCAATCTACCACTTCTTTCTGTTTGAAACATGTGAGAAAAAACACTATTCCTTCTGAGGTTTTCTTGCTCGAATTCTCTAAGGGACTCAACCCTTGTCCCTCCCCTCAAAGAGGAATTTGGTGTCCTCTTGACAAACTCTCGCTCAAGCACTCCTTGCTGAGCTATCCTGCAGAGTATTCAGTAACTTTGTATATGTCTTCTCCGCAGACACTTTTCTTATCTCTGAACTCGAAATAGATTTATTTGGTGCACTCTATGCACTCGCTCGATGCCCTCTTGGTAGAGATCTACAAAACCTTGAGTGATTCTGACTTCTCTTTGTGCCCTCCTCTACACAGTCTCACCTCCAAGGTGTTCAACAACCTTGAGGATTCTTCCTGAGTCTAAGACTTCCTCTGGTGCACCCTCTTGGTATGTCTTTGTCTGAATCCCATGGAACTTAGAAGTGCACTCTTGCACTGGCTTACAGAGTCCTCAACACTCTGTCATGAAACCTCTTGTATTCGGCCAAAAAGAACCAAGACTAAAATCGAATAACTCAATAGACAGTGAATCTGATCTATCCCTGCAAATGTAAATCTAACATACATCTACAACATAAAATACATAAAAGATGTTCATTCATAAACACATAAACACATAAAGACTCAAGTGTAGGAAAAACTTCTCTTTGTATTAACATGAATTCCTTATTACAATGTGTTCAAACTCTGACTGCAATAGAGTCTCGACTCTCTCTTTTATTGCTTCTTCCTTACTCACAACTAACTAATGAATCTAGATACAAAATATATAATACAAAGAGGGGCTCCTCAAGCTCTTTCCTCCAAGCTACCTACTCTCATTAATTACATTGAATGGATATTGAATGGATGTCTAGTCCGAGTTGGATCTAGATCTCAGCTTGTTGTCAGCCATTAACTACAACATGCTCAAGGGAACAACTTTGGCTCTTCCATCCTTACACATTTAATTCTCATTTAATTACAATTTTAAACTTTAAAACGAGAGGGCTGGTGCCTCTCTCCTCCATGAATGTGCGTTGATGCGTTGCTAGGTGAAGCGATGCTCTTGCATCAATATTGTTAGTGTCTAATGGTATTAATCCTTATTTTCCTTCCTAATCATATTTCTCCTAATGGGATTGGCATGGCTTCATAATATCGAGGACTAGAGTCCTCAAACTCAAATCCCCTATAATATTCTCACATTCAACCTTCTTATTTTTTAGTGGGGTAAAGATAGAATGTAGCTCTCCATTTTCAGAAAGTGGTGTATTTGGAGTGGATCTCATCCCTAGGACCTTAGGTATTTTCTCAATAATTGATAGCTCAGATGGGCCTTGTTCACATTGTCCCATATCTTTGATTTCATTGAAACCCATGGTTTGGATCACGGGAAAGACCTATTGTTAGTTTTAGATTTATCATTTGACAAGTACTTATGCTACTCAAATTTGAGGTGCTTCCCCCTCTCCTCCTTTCTAGGTAAATCATGTCTTATAAAAATCATATTCATCCTCATCATTATCATGTACCTCATCATGACTTGAACCCCCTTCTCCTACTCTAAAAGGAGGCATGTTTCCAATTACATCACAAGAGTAAATAGAAAGTTAAATCTCAATTCAAACATTGTTCCTGAAAGATTAAGGACCAAGAAAGACATTCAGTTTCTTTTATAAGCATCTCAAATACCTAGGAGTAATCAAAACATTTCCAGAGCTATGGAAAGGAGAAAAGAAGTGCCAATATGACAACCAACTTTATATATAATGTTTTAAGTCATTTTATCAAACATTTTGCAGCTTACTAATCTCACTTAGTTTAGTAGCATTAAAGGGCCATGAGGAATTTTAGACCTCTATCCATTATCATACAAAAAAAGGGGGCATAGTTGAAGCTAAAACATGTTAGAGAAATACAATTCAGATTTCTTAAGTATTCTTACTGAACACAATAAAGTAAATAAGTGAAATGAGCTACAATGATGCTTTAAAAAGGTAACAACAACTATTCTAGTATGGACATAAAATTATGAACTAATATATGTATGACTTAATCATTATTTCCTGAAAATGAAAGAGATATTATGAGAAAGAAATGTACAGGAAGAAATATACCAACATTGAGAGAAATGCACAGTGAAGAAAAAGGTGTACAAGATTGACAATGGGGTCCCTCTAATGATTTTATTATACACTTTAAAGTAAGATAAGATAAAATAACTATGCTAACAACATGAAATAATAGATGAACTCATTCAAAACATTTGCACAGGTCTAATCCAAAAGCCCCAAGTCTGAAATTTTATAAATGAAAAATAGAGATATGTCTTTCCATCCATATCTTGGGGTATTTATACAAAACGTATGTAACCAAAATACTAGAATTACTCCTAAGATGCATTATTTCCTCTAGGAGGGTCAAATCCATCTTCATGATCCACAAAATTAGAGGAAATCCCAAGAAATCCCAATTCTTCTTGATTTTTACCAAAAACAGGGGATTTTCCTACAAAAGTGGTTGAGTTTGACCAACGTTGACTTCACACGTGTGGAACCTCTTTCTGGAAGAGAATAGGTATTTTTCCATCCATGGACATCAAGGATCATTCTATATGTCTCATAATTCACCCAGATATCCTGCCAGTATATAAACCATGGAGCTATTACCAGGAGTTACAACTTCTTGTAATTTCTGTTAAAAATTTATCTTTAATGCCTAATTTTTGTCTAAATTTCAAAAAATAAAATAAATGACAAGAGAAAATTATTTTACACATTTAGATGTAAAAATTGTGATGGAAAGAAGAATGGGAATGGTTTAAATATGGAAAAATAAGTAAAAGTAAGGATAACAACTTCATCTCCTTGGCCTTCAAACGAGTAGAAGAATGTCAAGGCAAGACAAGGCATGGCATGGAAAGGCAAGGAAAGGCATGGAATTTCAAGGAAAGTCATGTAATTTCAAGGAAACACAGGGCATGGGAGGTCAAGGAAAAACTTGGAAATGAAAGGCAAGGCATGACATGTCAAGGCAAGGCATGGCATGTCAAGGCAAGGCATGGCATGCCAATGAAAATGCATGACATAGCAAGGCAAGGCATGACATAGCATGACAAGGAATGTCATGGCATAAAAAGGCACCACATGTCATCCCATGGAAAATAAAGGAAAGGTAATACAAGGGAAGGGAAGACAAGGCAAGGTAAGGCATGGAAAGTCATGTCAAGGCAATGAAATGCAAGGCAAGGCATGACATGTCATGGAAAGTCAAGGAAATACAATGCAAGGGATGGAAAGGCATGTCAAGGCATGATAAGGCATATCAAGGCAAGGCATGGAAAGGCATGTCAAGGAAATGGAAGGCATGGAAAGGGAAGGAAATACAAGGCAAGACACGACAAGGCATGTAAAAGCATGGCTGCAAGGAAAGACAAGGCATGGAATGGAAAGGTAAGACAAGGCATGGAAAGGAAATGTAAGGAAAGACATGGAAAGGCATGGCAATGCATGACAAAACATGTCAAGGCATGACATGACATAGAAATGAAATAAAAGGCATGTCAAGAAATGACAAGGATATTTCTTTAGACTTTGAGATGTTACCGATAGATAAGCCAACTAAGATATATTTCAAACAATTCTTTGTATGCAAAACAAAACAATTGATTCAGGAGTATTATGTGTTCTTGAAGACTTCATGGATCATGGATGCCCCAGATCTACATATCTAAGCAAGAAAACCAAGAAAAACTCTTAAAAAACCAAAATTTGGGGGGCTGACTCTCGTTAGACACTAGAAACTAGAGTCATGACACCATTTTAGCCACCATAACCAATGGCATTCCACTTGTTGCATGAGTATAAACAAAAACAGTCTTCAAAAGTAGCCAAAACTCATGGGAAAATTAATGGTTAGGGCATACTTATCTGTGGAAGTGTTCCTAGACCTAATGAAGACCTATTCATTTCTGAAATATAAGAGAAGAAAACATATAGACTAGTTAACTCTTAAAATATATTCAAGGCAAACATAATCATATATAGCACAAAATGGAGATGGTTTGTACTTAA
>ML783140.1:513001-529447 GCA_009831015.1 Picea engelmannii | reverse complement strand
ATGGAGGGATTTGATATTTCTCCCTAATTGAGTCTTAACAAGTGCTTTGAAATTTTTTAGATGCTCAAATACCTATGAATTTTGTCTGAGAAAAAATACCCAAGTATAACGTGAGTAATCATCCAAAAATGTAATCATGCACCTTTCCTTATCGATGGATGGTGTGGGAATGGACCCATGAGATCATTGTGAATAAAATCCAATGGAGAGGAGGCCCTATGAGCCTCCCCTTTCTTGAAATTATCTTGAGGATGATTTCCAAGGACGGATCCCTCAAAAACACCTTTGAAAAAGTGGATATCAGGTAACCCATTGACCATCCCTTTCTTGTTAAGTTGTTGCATGTACCTGAAGTTCAAGTGACCAAACCTCTTGTTAGCACTCTGTAAATTTGTTCGGCCGATGAAATAAATGATAGAGGTAAACTGCAAACCAACTTTAAAGCTGGGTACTAGTGTGCTCATCTCAGAGAGGGATCTCTCTTGTCATTTGGTCTTTAATATATGAATTTTATTTAACAAATCACTGGCTAGGTTTTGTGGCTTTGAAGGGTTTTCTTTAATTATGCTGGCAAGGAAGGGGAGGGACACTTAGGGATATGGGATCAAACTTCTGAAAACAAATAGAAACACTGACTGGTCAGTAGAACTCTCCAAAGGATAAAGGCTAAATGAGGTGATAAATATGAGTTATAAATTTCAATTTGCAGAGTGAAAGAAGAAAGGAGAAACATATAACTTCATTAGAGCATTAAATAAAATGAATTCTAACTTACTTAGGAAGAACTTAACATAGTTTAAATTTCTTCAGCCGAAAGCATCACAAGATGAATTCTGGTCCTTTAACTATCCAATTTAAATATAATATAGTGCAAATGAAATCATAAATACAGGAAATACATACAAAGAGAGAAGACAAAACTCAAACCACCACCATTACAATATTTTCATGGAAACTTCAAGACATATGCATATGTATTCTATTCAACTTCAAAAAATTACATTCAAGTTCCAAATAGATAAAATCGTGCCATTGCACTTCTGCCAACCTCTAATACATTTGGAACTCCTAATATTTATACAAGATGAGTTCCTTCGCTTTGAAACCGATTACAATGATTAAAATGAAACGTTTTAGTTTTGAAACCGATTACGATAATTACAAGGGATAGTTTCGGTTTTGAAACCGATTACAATGATTAACAAGAAAATGTTTCATGATCTGGATTCTGGCTCCTCTGGTGTTTCAGTCCTGTTCTTTGCCACTTGTTTTTTTCTGGTCTTCCACGTGATCTGCTATCTTTAGTGACATCTGGCCATCATCTACTGGACCCTGGAAAACTACATTTTGCCCTACCTAGCCGCACTATCTCCTTCCATTGCAAGTCATAAGGGATATCATAATCTGTCACTTCCTTTATCAAAATCTCTAGGTCAATGAAGGAAGCATATGACATGATTGGTAGTCCAAGTTTGACTGCTTTGAACTGATTCATAATTTCAAAGTTTGTAATCAGATGCTCCACTAATGTAGCTCCCTTCATATTTTCCTCCAAGGTTTTGAACTTAAATTGATCCATTCTGCATTGAGTGAAATGAACATTGTATTCTCCCTGATCATACAACTTTTTTTTTCCATCCCAAAATGGTGGAAGGCCTTTGATAAACAATTCTTCAAACACATCCTTGAACTCTTGCACACTTTTCTCCATCTGTGTTGCCTTGGTTTGGACTGATTTCAACAAGTTATGTTTAGCAATAACCCTCCTGGCCCAGATGATCAATGTAGTTCTGTCTTTAACCCCAATAGTATACAGATCTGCAGTAGGAATGGAGTTGAGTAGATTTATGGCATTTTGGGCCCATTTTGATGGTTTCTTTGCTAGAGTTTCATTCAAAACTGTGCACTTGCTTCTGGTTGTGATGGCTATGTTTTCTTTATCATTAATGAAATTCAAATATACTCTAAAATCGACAGATTCAACAACTATAGAGTCCCAGATGATATGCTTGGCCCCTTGTAACATGCCTTTGCCTCTTAACCTCATCTTCAATTTATCTATTCTTTCTTGCATGATTTCATTCTCCTTTTGAAATTGAGCCATTCTTTCATCCTTTGCCTGCATCTCCTGCTTCAATTTCTCTATGCTTCCTTTTAGCCCTTTGATTTCTCCTTCTTTTAGGCTAACTTGTGGCATAGCCTGGACAAGTCCTTCATTGTTTGACCTAGCTTCTGTAGCAGGAGATGCAACTATAGCCTTGTTCAGCAATTTTGTCTTCTCTTGTGACCATTTCACCTTTTCTCGTTCTAGTTGTAACACCCTAGCCTTGTAGTCCAATGCTTTCTGATGAAGTGTTTCCTTTTCCTATTCTAGAGTGACCAATTCAGTTGTTTATGGATGCTCTGTAGCATACATTTTCAATTTCTTCTCCAAACTTTGAATTAGTTTGTCCTTCTCATCTAATGAGGATTTCAACCCTTTGGGGCCTTCAAATTCCAATCTCTTGACCTGAGTCTTCCAAGCTTTGCTAGATGCTTTCTCCTGCCTCAATTGTCCTTCCAATTTCATTACATAATATGACAACTTTAAATTCTTCAAGCTTAAACTTAGGTAATCAGAATACAAAATATCACTGGTATGTTTATGGAATTTGACCTTGTCTGGGGCACTGATGTTGTCATATATTATCTTTATCTTAGAGACTTTGTCTTCATCTGCAACTGCAATGATAAAGGTCCTCTTTTCAACATCCCTCACTATGAAAAGAGAATATTTACGCTGAGAAAGATTTTCCACTTCAGGGACTAAATCCCTCATCTCACCGAGAGCTATGTTTTGCTTCTCAGCATACTGTTTTGCCAAATCTTCTTTAGATTGGTAAACTGCCTCGGATGTTTTATCAAAGATGTATTTATTACTGCTAAAGGTTCTTGAGCCACATTCACTTTGTAGTTTTCTTTCCTTTTCAACCTCTACAGTGATAGTACCACTTTCCACCATATTTATGTTTACTTGTTCTCTAGGCTCTTCCTCTTCTAAATCCACTATATGTGGAGACTGTATAATATTCACTTCTTTGGGGAAATTTTTGATCACTATTGCCCATTGTCTCTAAATTTTTTCTCTTGTTGTAGACAATTGTCTTAGGAGCTTTGACTATCAATTTCTGAGAAGCTTGTTGTACTTGGCTTTGTTGCAGGGTTGTTTCCACTTGCTGTGTTTGATTTGGTTGCAAGATTTCTTCCATATCAACATAGAATTCTAGATTTTCTAGTTTATCAAAACCGTCAACTCGTTCATGCTCATAAGGGGTTTGTTTGTTCATCAATATTCTCTTGGATATGATTTTGTGTGGATCATATATTCTTCCTTGTAGCTGTGCAAAACCAAACTCTTTGAGCTTCGCCTGAACTTGAGATAAACATGATATAGCTTTGACAATGAAGGGGCCAATGATAAAATAGAACTTGAGGTTGGAGTCCTTGTGCAACTTTAGGAAATGCTCTATCTCAAACATAATTCTTTGCCAGATAAATTCAAGAGAAAATATTCTAGGAGTCAGAAAAATAGGCAATAGATAAGGGGATTCATGACAACCATAAATCCATATTACTGTTGAGTGCATGAATAGTACCCAATCCCCCAATCTGTTCTCTAGATTTGGCTATAGATAAATCCTCATGTCATCCAAAACTCTAGGTATGATGGTATTGAAAATCAAACTATAAACTCTAGACATGACTTTGTTTATGAATATAAGAAATGTAATACTCTTACATTCAGTTGATACAAATGTTGCTTCAGGAAATTCTCTCTTATTGGTTTCCAGGAAAATCTTCAACAGATAGTTTTAGTATTTGAAATGTCTTAGAGAGAGAAAACTCACTAGTTGTTTATGGATGTTATTATATATGAATTGATCAAAGATGATATGGATTGACATACCAGACTTTGACTTAAAAAAGGTCAAAAGAAAATCGAGCATGACTTCGACTACTTATTTGTCATTATCTAGACCTAAAACTTGACTCAATATAGAGCATACCCATTTGTTGGCCCTTGACCAAGTTTTGGGAGATCCTTGGTCAAGTTTGACCTATTTTGGGACTTCAACAGCCTATCAAAGACGGAGCGGAAGAAAAAGCAGAGATCGCGAGATCTTGGCCCCTTTTTGGGTCCTTTTTGGGATTTGGGAATATGTAATGGGTATGGGATGTCGGCTCATGGGTTTGCCCATGTTTAGGCCTATTTTGTAAAGTATAAATAGGTAGCTAGGTGACATAAGTAGTGGCGGTTGATAATCTAAGTGCTAAGTGCAAGTGTGGTTTGTAAATGCTTTGTGCATATGGTGAGAGACTTGCAGAGCTAGGTGCAAGTGGTTGTAACAATACTACGAAGGGCTTTGTGCTGTAACGCAAGGAAGAAGGATCTATCGAGTTGCGCAGATCTTCTGTCCTATGCTGTTACAGGTGAATCCTCCTGTGGACAAGCAGATTCCCTCTTGGTCTCTACTCCTAAAGCCAAGACAGAAAAGTGCTTAACATGGAAACTGGCATCCTTTTAGATCTAATCAAGCTAATATACGAAGGAGAAGAAGAAATATATGTACCTTATTAACAACGTTTGTCCCTGCAAAATCCAGGCTGAGCTTTGATCCTGAGCTCCCTGATAGATATTGTAGAACAAACAAAGATACAATGGACTTCCTACTCTACTGAGATTATCTCAAATATAGATCCATATACTGCAGAAAAATTCATGTGGAGTGAACATAAATTTGAAAGAAATAGGCCAAGCATTGATTATTAATGAGAACAAGTAAAAGTACTTACAGTCCTTTAATGAAGGTGACGCAACTTCTTCCAGTTCTCCTTGTCCAACCCCTTTGCTCAAGTAATCTACGTTGATTGCTCTGATGACATCTCACTTATGAGATCATAAGTGTCACATTTCTAATATCTTCTGTTCATACCACTTACAGGATCATAAGTTTGGTATCAATCTCTAGTCTCTACTGTCTTCTATATGTTTCCTATGAGATCGTAGGTTTCATACCTCCAATCTTTTTCATGTAACTTTCACCATGAGAAGGAATACTTATATAACCTTGGAGAGGCCCAACCACTTGAGATATATTTGGGATAAGTTGAGGATTCTTCTCCTTCAGTTGAGTATCTTCCCGAAGATCATGCCTTGACCCAAGATTCGAACCCAACTACCTTCAAATATTGAGGGGATTGTCCCCTGATTTCCTCCAACAAACCAAAAATTCACTCAGAAAGGGTAGTGCTCCCCCAAAAAGGCCTAGGGAGATCTAGCACTCCCTGACAGTGGGTAGGGGAGAGATCCTCTCCAAAATCCATTTTTGAGTGGTTTTTCCAATGGCAAAAGGCTTGTACTTCTTGTCAAACTAATTTCTCTTCTTCAAAACTAGTCTTTGAGGTGTATTAAGTGTCCTTATGATGTCGTAAGAGGAACAACATAGGAAATATGGTAGTATGATGTTTGTTACACTTGCAACACTTGTAGTACACTTGCGGACAAGATGTGACACTTACAACACTTGTAATGATGACACTTGTGACACTATCGAAGTGAGTAATTTTGATGTGTAACAGATTTCCCTCCAAAGTGAGAAGTCAAAAGATGATGATGATTGGAGTACTTTGTAGACTTTTTCGAGCAAGGTTATGGACACAGAGAAACTGGAAAAAGATGCACACAACCATCAAACAAATATTATGACATGTTTCAAACCCAAGGTAGGCATACCTATGCTTGAGTGATAAAGACTTTTTAGGTATGTCCGCCATAAAATACACTGCAGATCCATAATTATATTGAAAAAATGGTATAGCCATTGAAGATACAATGTGGATCTATACTCTTATGACCTGAACTGATCGTAGCCACAAAGAATACACAGTGGATCTACGAGATGAAAAGACATAGCCACGACCAATACAAAGTGGATCTATGTAACAATATATGTGTCATAGTTCAAAAGAACTCCTTCGCAACCTAGGAAAAGTATACATAAGAGTGAAAACTCAACCTAGTGTCTTCTTACCGATCCCGATGTAGTACAAATCTAACCATGTGAAAAAATGTCCTGATGTCGAACATGGTAGAAACCTCTTGATTACCGGTCAATGAGGTAAACTGTTAACAAGCGCGAGGGAGATCACCATTGATGTCAATGATTCCCAAGGTACTCTAGTACATTCTAACGAATGTGAATAGATGAGATAAAGTCTAACATCTGTGGAATCATCCGATCATAGGTCAATGATGTAAACCCACTTTCGGATGCGAAGAGGCATTTCATTGAGGCATGCAGGTCCCAAGGTACTAACTGGTTTCTAAGTCTAGTTCCTGGATAATGTGTTGATGTCGACATGAATAGACTCATTGAAGGAGGGACTTGATGTATCCCCCATCAACAAGACAAAAATGACACAGAGATGTAATTGATAGATCAAATGAACTTGGATTGACACGGGTATTGAAACAAGATATTTGTGATGGTTGACTCTCGAGGCAGATACTTCCCTTGAACACTTAGGCACAACAATGGAAACTTGACATGGACCAAAACTTGATGATGCAGTGGATGCTATGGATTTCGTCAGGTGACCCAAAGGAGTAAAAGAAACTCAGAGGATTGGCTCAGTGCAGAGGTTCAGTGGATTAAAATGCGTGCAAAGACAAAGTGTCGTGTTCAAGGGCGACCGTAAGAGTTACTGGTAGTGTTCTAAAAAACGACTTGGCTTACTTCCTTCAATTTTTCCCCCATCCAGATAGAAGAGTGCCTCTTTTTTTAATTTAATGAGCTCGATGAGGGTAACACATGCTCGATATAACTCACCTTTAGTAAGTTCCTCTTCCTTTGTTTAACGAACTGGAAGAAGTAAGGGTTCGGTCCCATATGGGCCCTTCAATGTATGATTGTTTAATGAGTCTAGAGAAAGTAAACTTGGTGGTTTTTCATATTTAGAGAGTCTGAAAAAAACTTAAAGATGACTCTAATGTTGTCCTTTTTCGTAATGTTAGTCTTGCGAGGCCGAAAAAGAGATAACTTATCACTCGAAAGACACCCTTTCAAACCTTTTAATGAGTGGGAAAGGAAGCAAGATCACTCGACAATATTTTCATGTTTAGAGAGTCTAAAAAGATCTTGAAGATGACTCTAAGGGGTTCCTTTTTCGTATATCCATGCGAGTCCTAAAAAGAGATAAAAGTCTACTTGGTTACATTCTCATGTTTTTTTGAGCACAAGAAAGAATATAAACTAAGCTCGGTATGCCCCCAACTTGAAAGCTAGTGGCTTAACTCTAGAATGATCATCAAAGGCTGGAGATATGCCCTCTAAGATTCAATTTATTCACCGACTTTAAGGTTGTCACCAATTTCTCTACTAGATGGAGAAAAAGGACAAGAGTGGATGAAAAGAAGGTTCAAGAGAGGTGACTGTTTCATTTTTTAACGAGCTTGACACAAAAAAAGAACTATGCTCAGGGCTCTGGGTTCAATCCCTAGATTGATGTCTCAGTTTTTAAACGAGCTTTCTATAGGGAGGAAAACTATGCTCAAAGCTTCTGTTTCATTTTTTTACGAGCTTTCCACAGAGAAGAGAAACTATGCTCATGACCTCTGTTTCATTTTTTAACGATCTTGCTACAGAGAAGAGAAATTGTGCTCGTGGCCTTTGTTTCATTTTTTAACGAGCTTTCCATAGAGAAGCGAAACTATGATTGTGGACTCTTCTTGATTATGGCTTCCAAGAGAATAACGTTCTGGAAGGACACCATGTCAAGAGACAAAACTCAGTCATGGCTTCCAAGAGATTTTCATTGGATGGAAGAAAATCACTCTGGAAGGAACACATGTCGAGGGTCATGATAGGGGTAAGGAGATTAGGCTCCAATAGCCCTACCAAAGAGATAACCATGTTAACTACCGGATCCAAATCATCAAAATTTGAAGGCATGGGAGATGATGGAAAATCAACATTAGGAGGGAAGATAGAGTGTATATCTCCCCAAATTTCTTCATGAGGGGGAAGAAAAGAGGATCGATGATGGTTAGCATCCCGAGGTAGCTCGTCAATGCTCAACATTTCCATAATAGATTCATCAGAGGGAAAAATTGGGGAAATATAGTCGATTGCAGACAACAAGGAACTTAACCATGATGGCATCGAATAATTGTCGACTGCCAATAGATATTTATGTTACAGGGGAGTCACCAATTTATGTTACAGGTGAATCCTCCTGTAGATAAGCGGATTCCCTCTTGGTCTCTACTCCTATAGCCAAGACAGAAAAGTTCTTAACATGTACACTGCCATCTTTTTATATCTAATCAAGCTAATATATGAAGGAGATGAAGAAATATATGTACCTTATTAACGATGTTTGTCCTTGCAAAGTCTAGGCTGAGCTTTGATCCTGAGCTCCCTGATAGATCCTGTAGAACAAAAAAAGATACAATGGACTTCCTACTCTACTGAGATTAGCTCAAATATAGATCCATCTACTACAGAAAAATTCATGTGGAATGAACATAAATTTGAAAGAAACAGGCCAAGCATTGATTATTAATGAGAACAAGTAAAAGTACTTACAGTCCTTTGATGATGGTGAAGCAGCTTTTTCCAGTTCTCCTTGTCCAACCCCTTTGCTCAAGTAATCTACACTGATTTCTCTGATGACATATCACTTATGAGATCATAAGTGTCACATCTACAATCTCTTCTGTTCATACCACTTACAAGATCATAAGTTTGGTATCAATCTCTAGTCTCTATTGTCTTCTGTATGTTGCCTATGAAATCATAGGTTTCATACCTCCAATGCTTTTCATGTACCTTTCACCATGAGAAGGAATTCTTGTATAACCTTGGAGAGGCCCAACCACTTGAGATATATTTTGGATAAGTTGAGGATTATTATCCTTCAGTTGAGAATATTCCCTAAGATCATGTCTTGACCCAAGAATCAAACCCAACTAGCTTCAGATATTGAGGGGATTGTCCCCTGATTTCCTCCAACAAACCAAAATTTTGTTTAGAAAGGGTAGCGCTCCCCCAAAAGGGTGCACAAGGCACTCAAACACTCCCCCAAAGAGGCCCAGGGAGCGCTAACACTCCCTGATAGTGGGTAGGGGAGCGCTCCTCTCCAAAATCCATTTTTGAGTGGTTTTTCCAATGGCAAAAGGCTTGTACTTCTTGTCAAACTAATTTCTCTTCTTCAAAACTAGTCTTTGAGGTGTCTTAAGTATCCTTATGATGTCATTAGAGGCAATATGGTAGTATGATGTTTGTGACACTTGCAATACTTGTGGTACACTTTCGGACAAGATGTGACACTTACAACACTTATAATGACGACACTTGCGACACTATTGAAGTGAGTAATTTTGATGTGTAACATATGCGGAGTAGGATTTTGAGGCTTTGTGCATGTAACCTATTGAATAAGCTAATAAAGAAGAAGAATTGGTTTACATAGCCATAGGTTGGGGGTGAACCACGTAAATACTATGTTATTCTGCTCAGTGCGATGTTTTGATGTATTTATGTTATTTGCTAAGTGTTGGATAAAGATAGATAGATAGATATGTTTATGCTTTGTGATTATGATTAATATGGATGATAGGTATGACATAGGTGGATGTTCTTAGTTCTTGAATTTTCTAGATCTGATCCATTTAGTTATGCTAAGTGCTTAAATATGTTAGATTTGGGTGAATGCTGCGATGCTCTGTTTTATATGCGGATTAGATATTGGTTGAATAATGATGAACTGACAGTGCTAAGTGATCTATCAAGTATTATAATCACATATCTGTTTCCCAGCTAAGGTTGCAGACACCTGAGTCCTGCAACCACCCCTGCCTCTACCTCGGGTGAGACTTCATTTTCTTCGCAGGTGTTGTCGAACGGGCCGATAGTTAGGGTTTTTTTGGTGCGTTGTTGTAGCATTGAACCCTGGGTCTGCTCCTGTGCCAAAAAATGGTTTTGTTTCTGGGACCTGAAACTGTTATTGTTGGGAACTGAGGAAGAAGAAGCTTGGTGCAAAGATCCGACTTGAAAGTGTGAAATATCTGTGTGTAGATTTCTTGCTCTAGTGCACAGTACTCTATTTAGTTTGACAAGCTCTGTGCTAAGGAAAAGAAGTCCGATCTGAAGAAAAGCGGTAAGATCTGAAAGCTTTGTGTTCTGATAAAGACAAGAATAGTGGAAATTTATAGATCTTAAGTCTTTGTGCTTTGTAGAATTAAGATTAGTGGAAATTTTTGTTTCAAAAGTATGAATCTAGGTATGTTTGATAGATTATATCCTAGCTTGAAAACTAGGGTATTAATAGATGAAATAAGATTTGATATGAATGGTTCTGATAAGAATAGTGAAAAATATGTCATACCTATGCATAGAAAGAATGTTTGGACTAATAAGTGTATTCAGGATCCTAGAAAGAAATGTTTGCAGGTTAGCTACCATGATCCTAGTGCTTAGTACAGGAAAGGCTGGGGATCATTTAAATGAAAGAGAGGATTAAACCTTTGTTACAGTTGCAGAAAACCATGACATCTTGCTAAGGAATTCACTGGGAGAAGACATAGTTGTCTTTGTTGTAAAGCTATGGACCATGAAGTATTGGATTGCCCTAGAATGATTGCTAAGGTTGAAAGAATGAATATGAACCAAGAAAAGCCTAAGGCAGATCCAAAAACTAATATTATGATAGAATCCAAGGAAGAATCAGATAAAGTATTGCTACATATAAGAGAAATCCTGAATGATCACCGACATGTCATCTTATCAGAGATCTTCAAAGAAAAAGAATGACTTGAAGCAATAATAGGAGACTTCGACATTGATGATGTTCTAGATGAGGAAACATAGGTGAATATCATGACAAAGAAAACTTGGGAAGCTATAGGGAGGCCTGATATGATTCCTTCATTAGGAGGAATAGGAATATTCAAAGAAAAGCTGGTAAACCTATGTGGAAAGATCACCTAGATACCTATGAATGCCAATGGAACTTTGATAGAGGAAGATTTTGAGATTATTAAATTTAATGATAACAGTGCCCCATTTACCATGATACTAGGAAAACCTTGGATTGAAAGAGATCATGCCAGAAGGTAAGAAGAAGAAGAAGTTTTAGAACGACAGAAGAAAGAGTTAAAAGAATTTATGACTAGAAGGATCGCACACTTGATTGAAGAACAAAAGAACATATCAAATCTATTTAACACCAGAAACCCAGATGTCGAAGTTGCAAGAACACTAGAAGAACCACTGAAGATTGAAGTACCTATTCCAGATAAAGAAGAAGGGTTACCCTTGAATCTTAGGAAAGAATATCAACAGCGCGAAGTAACTATGCCAAAAGAAGCTAAGGATCAGAATGGAAAATGGCATATCGAGATGAAGCTCACTGGGAAGAAGGCTACAAAGCTAAGTAAAAAGAGAGTTAAGATCGACAAGTTGCAAAATATTCCAGACAAAACCTCGCAGAAGGAAAATTTGCAAAATTGGAGCTTCGCTGGGATATCAGAACAACGACGCATGGCACTTCACCATGGCGAAGAAATATAGTGATTGGGGACATTATAACCATTAGACCAATTCCCTGAATGGGAAGAAAGACATTTATGGATAGACATCTCACCATTTGACTGTTGGGACCGCGCCATAACGGACATAACAGAGTTAATGAAGGATTCATACCTATTGCAAGAGACCCATTACCGAGTTATCTATTTATCCCGTTGTGCCACGCACCGAGAACACTTTTTCCAACTGAGAATTTGAGCCCATAGACGAAGTTGATTTTACACAATGATCATCGTGATCTTTCTCTCTATCTCATTACTTTGTTTAAGTTACTCCCTGAACCTGATATTCTTAACCCTGAGTGTGTATGTCAGACGAGTTGAGCACTACATAGCAAGTTGTTGAAGAAGTTCTGATCGAATTCATGACTGAAAGAGTCATGTTGATGTCTACAGGTGTACAAGCATCATCAACGAGAGGACTGTCATCCTCTCCTTGCACTGCTCGTGGAGCCGGACCATCCCCGGTATCATATAAAAAGTGAACCAAACACATGGATGATCTAGTGAATGCCAAATTGATCTCGACAATATTACCCACCTATCTACCACAACGTGCTTAGATATTTCGAATACACCTTGGTCACTGCGTACCTCCCGAAGGGGATACGCGCAGTTCAAGTAGATCAAGATAAGATTGCAGCGTTGAAGTTTAGCGACTTCGACCTCGGAGATCACAAAGTTTATAACATGCTCACCCCACATAAGTACCTGACCCGAACTAAGGGGAGGAATTCAAAGATAATCCCTCTGTCATGGACTATGAACCTTGCACAGTCCACCCTGCTCAATGTCATGAAGATTCCCCACTTCAGAAGACACCAGGAGGTAAATGCATGTGTCAAGCTACTGGTGTATTGTTACCATGGCGGTTATTTATGGCTAAACCACCATATAACAGTTGACCTGATGCTAATCAATCAGATCACGGGGTTGAGTATGAAAGGACCCGATACACAAGATTTTTACCCCAGAAAATCCATGGATCACACTCTAGCACAGAGGATAAAGGACACCTATGGCGATGTTGAGAAGGGAATGCGAGGATACAATGTAGCTTCTATCTAGAGTGGCGTAGTGTGCCTCACCTTTCAGTTGATTCCAAGGAAGTTAGTCCGAAATAATCGACCTACCCAAGTCACTGGTTTTGTAGTCGACCTTGCAGGCAAGTGCGCAGAAGGCCTTCAGATGAATTGGGAGAAATACGTGGTGAACCACTTGGAACTTGACTGCAGGGAAGCACAATATCAAGGATATGAATTTCATTTCAGTTGGCTCTTGATCCTTATAGATTTTATTTCCTAGGAGCTGTTGGAAGGTGCAACCTTCCCGTACATCGAGCCTTTTAAACCACTAGCCGTGAAGTTCAATACAATATGGTATTCAAGCGATATGAATAAATAGTGGTAGTCAAATGTTGTTTTTCATAACTACTACAACTAGCTGAAGATAGCCATACAGTCTGAGCCTTGCATGACTTCGAAAACTCTACACCGATTCAGGCCTCTGATGAAGTTCAATGCAGATCGACATTTGACTTACATCATAGCGCATGCTAATGAACACAAGAAACAACTTCACTCCTACTACAAGACGACGGAGGAGGAATTGGAGGAGATCACTAAGGACTGGTCGACGAACCTCCTTATTCCAGTAGACCCTACGGAGATATCCGACATCGACAACCCAGAAACTGCGCAGGATACACCTGGACCTAGCAGGAAAAAGAATACTGAAGAGGTCCAAATATTAGATAGTGCATCCGAGAAGACTGCTTCCATTTCACCAGAGCAAGGAGGTGATGGAGAAGAGTTAGGCGAAAAATAAGTTGAACAGAAGCAAGGAGACGAGGTTAATCCCCTGAAGAAGAGGAAAGGTGCACCTCTGAAACCTTCCTCCTGGAAGAAATTGAAGTCCACCATGACCAAGATGCATACTTTCCTCACCTCCGATGACTTCGAATTTCTCATAGTAGCCCTTCAAGATGCTTCACTAGAAATAACAGATAAAAATTAAGCAAAGAAAGAGGAGATGTATGATCGAATTGAGATTGAACTCTGAGGAGTACAACAGACTCTATGGTCTAGCTACACAGTCTCCACTGCGCCAGGAGAACCAGAATTAGGAGATGAACCAACTCGACTCCACATCTTAGTCGATACAGTTGAAGCTCGCCTTCGATGAGCATAGGAAGAAATAGAGCAAGCCACCCAAGCTTTGACACAAGTACAAGGGGTACTCATAGAGCAACGTAGTGCTACAAAACGGGAAAAGATTTCTCTCCAAGCAAAGTTTGACGAAGAAAAAAAAAAGCTACTGCAAGAAAAGGAACAGTTGCTCGTGGAGAAACTCGAAGTAAAGGAAGTGGTCAATAGAGCACTTTGATCTGTGGTAGTCGTAGAAGTAAAGGCAGAAGATTGAGTTACACAACAAGTAGTGCAACTTGAAGAAGTGATCCAACAACTACAACAACGCATCACAGACTTGGAACTACGCATAGTACTTGAGACCCCACAAGATGTAAGAGACCAAAGAGAAGAAACCGCCCAGAGTGCAGTTGAAAGGCTAAAGGCTCTTACCCTGGAATGAAAGAAACTCACTGATCACATTGCCCAGACCTATGAACAAATCACAAAGAATCCAGAATTGAAGGCACTAGAGTCGCAACTCCAAGAGGCAAAGTATGAAGCCAAAAATATATAGGCGCAGATGAAGCCCCTATCAGCTGTGGAAACAATAAAGTGATCCCAAGAGCATCAGACCTCCCAGTAGAAGATCCACACCATCCAAAGAAGAGTTATGGAGGTAACTCAAAAATTCCAACCTGTACAAGAAAAGGCTTACCAATTATTTACAGAGGTAGAAGGCCAAGGAGCAGAGCTAGAACAGGTTGTCACTACAGATGAACAATGTCTAGAGGGACCTATCAACGATGTAGTCATCCAAGCGTTCGCTGAACAGGAGGCTGTAGCATAATAGAAATTCGAAGCAGCTCAAGCCAACCTCGAGGAATTCAAAGCAAAACTAGTCAGACTAGAGTGACTCGGGATGAGTCACAGGTGAGTGTTGGGGGCCTGTTGGCCCTTGACCAATTTTTGGGAGATCTTTGGTCAAGTTTGACCTATTTTGGGACTTTGACAGCTTGTTGAATACATAGCACAAGACGAAGCAAAGATCACGGGATCTTGGCCCCTTTTTGGGTCCTTTTTGGGATTTGGGAATATGTAATGGGTATGGGATGTCAACCCATGGGTTTACCCATGTTTAGGATTATTTTGTAAAGTATAAATAAGTAGCTAGGTGACATAAGTAGTGGCGACTGATAAGCTAAGTGCTAAGTGCAAGTGTGGTTTGTAAATGCTTTGTGCATACTGTGAGAGACTTGTAGAGCTAGGTGCAAGTGGTTGTAACAAGACTGCGAAGGGATTTGTGCTGTAACACAAGGAAGAAGGATATAGCGAGTTGCGCAGATCTTCTGTCCTATGTGGACTAGGATTTTGAGGCTCTGTGCATGTAACCTATTGAAGAAGCTAATAAATAAGAAGAGTTGGTGGACGTAGCCCTGGGGTGGGGGTGAACCACGTAAATACTGTGTTATTCTACTCTGTGCGATGTTCTGATGTATTTATGTTATTTGCTAAGTGTTGGATAAAGATAGATAGATAGATTTTTTTATGCTTTATTCTTATGATGAATCTGGATGCTAGATCTGACATAGTTGGATGTGCTTAGTGCTTGAATCTGCTATATCTGATCCATTTAGTTATGCTAAGTTCTTAAATACGTTAGATCTAGGTGAATGCTGCGATGGTCTGTTTTATATGTGGAGTAGATATTGGTTGAATAATGATGAACTGACAGTTCTAAGTGATCTATCAAGTATTATAATCACATATCTGTGTCCCAGCTAAGGTTGCAAACACCTGAGTTCTCCAACCATCCTTGCCTCTACCTCGGGTGAGACTTCATCTACTTCACAGGTGTTGCCGAAAGGGCTGGTAGTTAGGGTTTTGTTAGTGAGTTGTTGTAGAGTTGAACCTTGGGAACGACCCTATGAAAACACCATTAGACTTCAATAACCATTATATTCACATTCATTGGAAAATACAGACTCTCTGAAAATTGTTCGGGTTTGAAAATTGTTTGTAAAAACAAGTCTCAGACCTCTAATGGACATTCTTTGTATACCCTAATTAGATTTTCTTCATTGAAAGGTTTGGAAATTGCAGAAAATGACTTTGGTATGACGAGGGAATCTCGAATTGACAGACTCTCTACCGTACACATGACCTCAGACCTACGTTTATTCACAGCGACTCTTTCTTCATGGGAATATTGTTTGGTGCACCAACCTATAAATTCGGGAAAAGGGAAAGCGATTTTGACAACATAAGGGACTATGGTGGCCTGGACTACTTCAAGGAATGGTATACACCTTCCTACTTTATCAAACAGTTTTCTTTTGGACACAGATATGGGAGAAATTGTGATTTTGGTATCAAAAATGTCTAAATCTCAGTCAATTAGGGCTTCTCCATTCACCACAAGATCTTGTTTTGTTATTGAGATTATGATAAGATCCATGATTGTAATGAAAAATACCTAGAAACGAGTGGAAATTGTGTGAAGTAGATGTATTGTTGATCTACAGTTGAAAAATAGTGGTCGTGCCAAGGTTTTAATGGTCAAACATTCAAAATAAAATAAAATAAAATAAATGACCAACCACCCTTTTATACTTTTCCTCTTTTCGGGGGCATGAGAAAGGGTTTTGAGGCAACATGATTTTCATCCTGAAATGCACCTGGTGGTGCCAC
>ML783140.1:485528-498799 GCA_009831015.1 Picea engelmannii | reverse complement strand
CCTCAATACCTCTCCAAATGAAGTATTTGTAATACAAAATACATACGCTCCTGTCATAACTGATCAGGACGTGCTCATACTATTTTTAGACTAACTAACTTAACTAATCAAAACTGTTTTGATGACTCATTACAACTGTATGCCGAATTTCTAGGGTAGGCCGTTGGCGAGGTGCCATCGCAACCTCTTCTGACGGGACAGGTGACTGGACGCAACAACTCATCTGCTTAGTCTAGTAGATCGCAGAGTTCTTCCCATCTGATGTGACCTGGCACTGTGACTTTAAGAAACCTCTGGTACACTTCGTCCATGTCTGTGTACTTGGAGAATGTAGGGTTGATGACGAAGATGTGCTTAATTTCATGCTGGATACTAATATCCAACTGCAAGGCATCCATGAATGCTCTTCCTGTGATGCTTCCCTGTATACCTGCAAACTTAGAATTGTCCTTAGACACTTCAGCCAACCTTTTCTTATAATCAGGAAGTGTCATCAATTTGTCATTTATGACCTTCATACCAGGCAGGCCCTTCCTTTGCAGAGTATCTATCTTGTGGAAAAACTTTTGCACTCCTTGATCCATGACTTGGATCTTCTCCTCAAGCTGTAGCATGAGACCTCTTTTGGTCAGGACTCTTTTCACTTCCAATATGGTTTCTGTCCTGTCTTCAATTTTCAATTCTTCGAGTTCCTCCCGGGTCTTGGAATTCAGGAACATTATGATTTCATTAGCTTGGGTTGGCATGTCTCCCAGTTCTGTTCTGATTTTATCCACAACCTGTTTTCTCCTCTCGAGCAACTCATTCTGTTCAAACATGATTTGAACCATTGGCCAAATTTCATTAATGGACTTAGAAATATCCATCCACACAAGTTCTTTAACCTCATCCAAGGTCTCTCCTGCCATTGTCTGTTTCTGGAGCTGTTGCAACTCCTTCCTGATCTGCTCATTCACCTATTTTTCTTTAGATAGACTTGTCTGGAAAGAAGTCTTTAACTCTTGGAGATTCTCCACTTCTTTCTTGAGTCTGCTGATCTCTGACTCTTGCAGGTTCATTCTCTCCATAGACTTGGCCAAGTCTGTTGCTCCTTATGGTAGGGGCACTGATGTTGCAGATGGAATGACTGTCACTGCCGTTGTGCTCAACCCTGCAATGGGGATAACACTCAATGGAATGCCTTCCATTGGCTTTGCCTGCGCCTTTTCCTTTAACAGTCTTTCCATCTCAGCCTCCATCTCCTTTAACTGAGCATTCTGCTCAAGGAGTAATATCAACATCTCGTCTTTTTCACTTTCCTTTTCAGCTATCTCCTTTGCCTGTGGGTCCTCTGTTGGAGGGAGCTTTAGCTGTTTTCTCAATGAGGCGATGTCGGAATTTTTCTTTTTAATCATTTCTTCGGCACCCTTGACGTTTTCTGGGTCATAACCAATCTTGACGACCAATTCTTCGAATGTATTTATCCTGTTGTCTTTCACGAAGGAAGATATTTTTTCCAGCTTCAGTTGAGTCTGTGCATTTCTCAAAGCTATCCGAAACTTAGATGCAGAAGTTGAAGCGTGGGCCAAAGTGTGGAAAATCATCTCCCTCGTTTGCTTGTGTAGATCCATCTGATCTGCCGGATGCACATCCTTTGTTTGAAACTCAAACGTGGCCCTCTTGTAATCAGACATCACCTTGGGATCAACCACTTGTGCTTGTAGGAATGCCATATGCATCCTACCCTTTTCTATATCAAACGCCGAAAGGAGTCTACGCTGTGTTGTGGATGACTGCTTCTGGAACTATGCATAGGTGCTGCTTGTGAGCGTCTGGTTCTTTTTCCTGATCAAGTCATATTTTTCAAAAATTCCCAGCTTGGGCCCAGTCTTGCTTGGCGAAGTATCCAAGGGAGAATCAGTGGATTTTAATGCCTTTGTTACTTCCTTAAGATGACTAGAGCCGAAGGGTAGAGTGAATTGCTTGGCCCCAGTGGTGGTCACTGTGGTAGCTTCTACTATTGTGCTGGGAGTTGAGACCATCTTCGGCTTCTTGGAGTGAATGTGGAATTCCTCTAAATACACCTCAGTTACAGGAGGAGACGATTCCTATCGGGGCCTCTTCTCCTTGAGGACCTGAGGTGTGGTAGCGGGTAGCGCGCTTGTTGAGGGTGCCTGCTGTTCCAAGTCTAACAAAGTATCAGGCAACCATACTACCTGATTCGCAAATTTTTCGATGTCTGGCTTGGGCTCGTGAGTATACGGGGTATTTTTGTTTTTTACCCTCATGTATGAAATGACCCCATGCGGATCATAGCGCCAAATGAAAATCGTCGAGAATTTCATCCCCTTCAAAATTCGATCTGCTTCTTCCCCTGCGCCTCAGCTGTTGCAGATGAAAGGACCAATTTGACCCTTGATTATCAGCTGCTGCTTTTTCTTAAGGGAAACAAAGTGAATATCGTCAGAATTCATAATCTGCCTTATATATTCTAGTGCAAAGACCCTTACTGGTACATATCGAGGCAGTTTATAAGGCGCCAATTCGCATCCAAAGATTATGATTTCTGTGTGATTCTGGCATAAATACCAGTCTCCTGTCTGAACGTTGTCCGAGAGGTGGAGAATCCTCTGGACCTCATCATTTATTCGTGGCTCAGGCATGCCACGCAACATACTTACCACAGGGTGGTAAAACCGGTCAATGAACGCTGTGAAGTTGTATTCAACAGAATTGTGTTTCAGGAGAGAAGTCCACGCCGTGACTGGCTGGGGCTTCCCGTCGGCATCCATCTTTTGCATGGAGAAGTTGAACCTGTCGGCTTGGAAATAGAGGAACATGTAAGCCAAAATGGATGAATACCTAAACATGCCTTTGGTGGCGAAATTGACGAACTGCTCATGGATATTATTGGCTAGGAAGGTGTTGTAGTTGAACTGCGTGGTCGACTGTTCATCATTTGAGAAGATAGATAGAAAGGCTAGGATGGGCTCGTCCACCCACTGATCAGAATAGTACCCAAGCAGGGCACACAGAGAAGAAATAATCTGATTATCTTTGGTGGAAAACATAGACGAGGGGTACGGGGGATTGGTGGATGGGAGTGGAGCTGAAGTGGGAAGAAAAAGATCGAAAATCTGATCTCTTTGCGGGAAAGTCATTTTCTGGTAAAGCTCGGTGAGGACTTCTAAGTTAAAGGGCGACGCAGATTCTGCTCAGGTGATTTGTAGCATCTGGTCGATATCTTCAAGGGTGATGAAGAAAAGAGCATCTCCGGATGAAGAAAGGATGGCTTTCTGGTCAGGGATGTAGTGGGCCTGGCATTGGAGAGCAAACTCAGAGAAATTATGGATTTGAGGGAAGAGATATAGAGGCAGATTGGACTCCCAGAGTCCAATTTCGTCGCTCTGGTCCAGGAAAACCTCCCGGAGCCACGACTGGAGATCAGAGAAGTCAAAACTGCATACGGTATCTACTATGAAGCGGTCTTTATCGACCAGGGGGATTTTATCCAGGTCAACCGGAGGAGGAACGAACAGATTATCTTCCTCTTCAGCTTGCTTCGTCTTAGATACCATTTTGGCAAATGTACCTACAATAAACAATACGTTAGTGGGGTCGGATGACTGTAGGTGAAAGTGATGCGAGAGCGATGGAGGAATAGGAGGTTTCTGGCGCAATGGATGAATAATGACTACAAAGGGAAATGGTAGTTTTATTCAAAAATGGGTCGGTTGGATGCGGGAAATCGATCAGCATGACAACGGGTATGTTATCCCATTATTAATGGGCAACGGGCCACTAGGGATGAAGTGGCAGATGACAGTGGCCAAAGCGTACGGGGGAGTGACGTGGAGGCAGGTGATTGGAGGTAAAGTCGCCGATGGGGCTGGCCATAAGTGGGAAAAGTAAAGGCCTGACAGCAGGGACTGACAGTAGTTATGGGATGGGACTCAGACCCAGAGGCAAGTGGGACAAGTGGACTTAGTGGAGGGTGATGCCATGGGCGACGGGATGTCAGGTCTCAGGTGGGGGATGTGACCTCTGGACCAATAGAAACATGCCATATGTAACAAGGGGCCCGCCGGAAGGAATATTCATTCAAGACCCCCCCCCTTTGATTAAAAGAAGAACACCAAGGGGGGTCCGGAATCCATCGCGGTCCGTTGATCCGCGCACTCGTTTTATGGCCGTCCAGATTTGCACGCTCCTTAATACCAATTCCGAACCCCCCCCCTCCATTAAAGGCAGAACGGAGGGGGGGGTCTGGAATTCAATGTGGACTGTTGATTTGGGCACTTGATTTAGAGCTGTCCAGATGCGTGCCCGATTTATAATCAATTCCGGACCCGCCCCCCTCCGTTAAAGGCAGAACGGGCGGGGGGGTCCGGAATCCAATGTGGACCGTGGATTCACGCGCCCCATTCTGGACCGTCCAGATCTGCGTAAGTGTTACCCTCGATTCCGGATCCCCCCCCTTTGGTTAAAAGAAGAACACTAAGGGGGGTCCGGAATTCAATGTGAGCCGTTGATCCGAGCGATGAGACCTGGACCACTGGAAAGTGACCGAAACATATGTCCGAGGCGGAAAAAGTCATGTGTAGGAAAACTTAGGGTTAGTGTTTTCTCATGGGTTTTTCTTCGGTTTTTCTCATATACACCACCAAGGGGACATCATTCCAACTGCACTTGGGCATTGGAGTCATTGATGTAGCATTTCTTCATATGGGTTTTATTTGGGCAAGGCAAGCAGTTGATCTACATTCTAACCTACTCTCACAAGACAAATAACCCCGATTAAACTGTTGGGTTAAGGTATTATTTTTTCTAAGGGCTATCCGACCAGGATTAGATAGTCTGGTCAGATTTATTCACTAATTCTAACCTAAGGGCTATCTGACCAGGATTAGACAGTCTGATAAGATGTATTCACTAGTTCTAACCTGGGGGCTATCTGACCAGGATTAGACAGTCTGGTCAGATTTATTCACTAACCTATCAACATTGAAAATTCAAAAGGACTTGATCATTCTTGAAAGGTATGACCAAGTCACTGTTATTGCATGGGGCTTTGTTTCAATTCTTTTTGCCCTCTTTTCTTTTCTTTTTTCTTTTCTTTTCTTTTTTCTTTTCTTTTCTTTTTACAAATTATTTGAAGAATGAAATATCATTTGTCCACAAAATCACCAGATACAGCTAATACCCAAGTCATCAACTGATTCCCATAATTTATGGGGTGATAACAGCGGCTCCACCTGGGGATGGTACTTGCCCTGTTAAGTGCCAAGAATCCAGCTTCCTATCATCCTGAACCAGTCTGTCTAGTAGCCTTATCTAGTATTATTCTCAGGAACACTTCGAAAAACATTGATCAGCATCTTACGGCCTTCACTTCGAGCTTCAACAAACTGACCGTCGTCCTTCACTCAGGAAAATGCAAGTAAAGACTGAAAATTAAAACGGGTATGTGCAATGGACAGTGGATTCTTCAAATCTCTTATTGGGGAGGGATATAATGTTTCAGCATTCTGCCATTCACAGGTGCTCATGGCAGATCTGACCCATCGACATTGTTTAACAAAAAGGCGTTGTTTCCTCTGAAAGCTTGGATCATGTAGGGCCCTGTCCACAGATGATCAAATTTCCCATGCTTCCCCTTGTCTTCGTTCCTGGCATCACATCTCAATACCAGGTCTCCCAACTCAAAATCATCCTCCTTGGTTCTTTTGTCAAAGATCTTCTTAATGTTCTCTTGGATGACCTGTGTCTTGTTGAAAACATCCTCTCTAGTCTGCTGCAAATGAATCATCTGAGTGATTCGTCTCTGGGAGTCATTTGGTTCAGCTTGCATCTCTTGAAGTAACTACATGACTGGAACTCCCAAAGAAGTTGGGAAAATGGCCTCATTACCATAGACCAACTTGTATGGTGACATACCAATTGACCTCTTGGTGGTCATTCTATCTTCCCATAAAGCAAATACCAGCTTATCATGCCATGATTTTTTATTCTCCTACAGCGTTTTCTTGATGATATTCACCAAAGTCTTGTTTGATGATTCCACCAACCCATTACCCTGAGGGTAGTAGGCTGTGGAATGCCCCAAGCCAATGTGGTAACGACTGCAGAAGTCAATAAGTTTCTTCAACCGAAAGGCAGCTGCATTGTCAGTAATGATCTTTCTAGGACAACCAAAACGGGACAAAATATTATTCTCAAGGAATTTAATAATAACATAGTCAATGGCTTGCCTGCTTGGTACATCCTCGATCCATTTGGTAAAATAATCAGTGGCAGTGAGAATCCACCTATGTTGGCCCGAAGATGGAGGGTGTATCTCACCAATGAAGTCAAGTCCCCATTGTTGGAAAGGAGCCTCGACTGAAATTGGTTTAAGAGGTAGAGGAAGGAGTTTCCTTTTACCTTCAAAGAGTTGGCACTGATGACAGGCTGTTACTTTCTAATGTACATCTGCAAACAGGGTGGGCCAGTAAAAACCAGCTCTGAATATTTTGTTGGCTGTAACTTTCCAGTTCAAATGGCCACCACATTCACCAGCATGAAACTCCTGCAACACTTTGTCAGCTTCATCTTTGAGTAAGAAATTTAAAAGAATACCTACAGGGTCTTTCCAATACAAATTTCCTTCTAGAATACAGAACTTTAAATCTTTCAATTTTAAAAATCTAGCTTTAGTTTTAGTTAAACCAGGGGGAGCTTGTAAATTTTGTAAAACAAAAATCAGGTCTGCATACCATGGAGAGTTTAGAAAAACCTCTTTAACGTTTGGAGTCGCCATCTCACCCTGTTCATCTGCCACGTCTAGAAAATTAATGTCAAGAGCTTGAAAGTTAGATTCAGCCATCAGTTTGGCAAGGCCTTGGCCTTTGATCAGTTTTGTGGGCTTAATTTCTATGTCGTATTCTAGAATAATTGAAATCCACTTTCCCCTTCTCCCATCAGGGTTGTCTTGTGTCAAGATATCTTTCACTACCGCGTTAGGAACATAAGCTATAATGTGGGAATGAAGAACATAGACCCTGGAGTCCTTTATAGCCTTTACCAAAGCAAAAGCTTGTTTCTCCATGATATTATAATTCAGTGCAGCATCTCTTAGAGATTTGCTGAAGAAAGCTATGGGTTGTTCATGCCCTTCACTGTTCTTCTGCAATAATACAGCTGCTATAGTATGTTCCGAGGCGAAAGAGAAAAGATAGAAATCTTTAGTGAAATCGGGACTAATCAAAACTGGGGCTTCAGTGAGTGCGCGTTTAACCTGTTCGAAGGATTGCCTAGATTCAGAGTCCCATTTTATTTTTGCGTCCTTTTTTAGCATGTTTGTAATATTTCGGAGGAGCTCGGCTAGGTTAGGAATGAATCTTCGAAGAAAGTTGATTTTCCCTATAAAAGACTGTAGCTCTTTTAGATTTCTCGGGTGGTCTATCTTTAGTATGGCCTCTATTCTGCTAGGGTCAATTCTGATCCCCTCTTTAGAGATGATATGTCCCAACAGTTTACCCTCTTCTAACCCAAAAATACATTTCTTGGGATTTAACGAAATCCCGAACCTTCTACATTTCTCGAAAACTCGCCTAAGGTGCCTCAGGTGTTCATCATCAAATTGGGAAAACACTGTCACATCATCTAAGTAAACGAAAATAAACTTACCTGACTCTTCTATGAAGGCGATGTCCATTTCCCTCTGGAAAGTTGCTCCTACGTTCATTAGACCAAAAGGCATCTTCACATACATGAAAGTGCCCCATGGGGTGGTGAAAGCGGTTTTTTCCTGATCGTTGGGGTGGACTAGGACCTGGTTGTAACATGAGAAACCATCTAACAGAGAAATTCTACTGGACCCGACCACTCTTTGCAGTAGGTGATCCATTTTAGGCAAGGGGTAATTATCTTTCAACGATGCTTTGTTCAAATTTCTGAAATCTATGCAGAGTCGGATTTCACCAGTTTTCTTGCGTGTAGGGACTAAATTAGAAACCCACTTAGAGAAACTTAGTGGGACTATGATCTTGTCATCATACATTTTCTTAATCTCTTTTTCTATCAAGGGAAGCAACTTGGGATTTATCCTCCTAAGTTTCTGCCTAAACGGTTTCTGGTCTTCCTTTATGGGAATCCTGTGTTGTATAATGCTGGTGTCATAGGCTTTCAAATCTTCATAGCTCCAAGTAAAGACGTCTGAATATTCCTTGAATAGCTCAACATACTTAAGCTTTTGTTCTGGGGGTAAATATTTTGACAGTTTAACCATCTTAGGTTTCTCTTCCATTCCTATATTGCAGTCTTCTACCTCTTGCCCATGGGCTTCTATTTTTGGTTTCTTAGCTACATCATTGTTGTCAAACAGATCTTCTAACAGGACAAGACCTCTAGGTAAAACATTGCCCTTTAATTGTAAAACATCGGCATCCATTTCATCATCTCCAATCGTTCCTGAATCTACTGTACCTACCGTATTTACATTATTCACGCTATCTGTTTCGAATTTAGAATTATTTACATTCTCGTTTTCATTTTCTACATCTATGTTTGTACATTCAAAATTGTTCTTGCATTGCAGAAAGTCCTCTATCTGATCGTCATTTCCAAACACTTGCCAGTACCTGATATTATCGGGCACTGTTGGTCTGCATTTCACTTCGACAGTGTATGGGTGGGTTTGGCGGAAAGGGATCTTGCAGGAAGCAACTGACGTAGCTAATTCGTCGGCCAGAATATTCTATCCTCTCGACATTACTTGCAAATCCACTTCGTTAAAACACTTCAAAGCATCAAGAGTAGCATTCCTGTAGGATCTAAGGCGTGGATGTTTAGCGGCATATTCACCTTTAATCTGTTTAATTATTAATTCAGAGTCAACCCTTACCATTATTTGCTTAGCACCAACTTTCTTTAGTAGCTTCAGACCGAGCATTAAAGCTTCATACTCAACAACGTTGTTGGTGCAGTGGAAATTTAACTTATAGGAATGATTTTCTGAATATATTTTTTGATGATTATGTAACCAGACTCTAGCTCCTGCTCCTTATTTACTCACAGCCCCATCAAAATCCATGCTCCAGAAATCAGCATGGAACTCTTCAGTGATTACATTTTCCATCTTTGCTGCCTCACCGTTTTCCGAACGTTCGTCTTGACTAGCTACCTCTTCCGTCAGTTGAATTTCGGGTTCTTCCATATCACCCTCATTGTACAAGATGAACGAATCTAAATCAGAGTGAGCGGAGTAAAGGGGGTAATTGTGAGGTTTTTCTTGACTGCTAACCATATACTTCATTAGTGTTTCTCTGTATAATCTCCTCTGTTGTCCGAACACTGGTATAGTGGCGTAAGACATATCCAGCTGAAGGGTTCCTTTCAACTTAGCTCCCCAAGAGAGGGATAGCAACATACCATATTTTGGCGGGATGTCTGTAACCACCACATCCATTACCATGCTTTTTGAAGGGATCTGAACTAGGGTGATGCAGAGGTCTTTAATCAGACCGATACATTTGACCTTGCTGGAGTCAAACGAGTGTAGATCTTTGTAAGGCCTGGTGACCTCCAATCCCAGTTTTTCCATTACTGCTTTAGGCATTAGATTATGTGAGGCACTAGAATCCAACATGGCGTTATGCAATATCAAATCGTGTATGTTCAAACTGATGTAAAAGGGAGCTACATCACCGGTATCGTCTCAACCGTCTACTTCAGGTCCAGAAAGGAGTTCAAGACGATCATCAACGAGATTCATAGTGTCAGAATGAGTCACTGATCCAATAGTCAAGGCCTTGGTTCCTATGTCTGGTTCAATGGCTAACACTTTTAGTACCTGTGAACGATAACCGCCTCTGCTTATCAACTCTGTCAGCGGGACGGGAATTTTAATTCTTTCTAATTCTGCCTCCAGGCTAAAAGGTGCAGGTGTCCGGGTCTGCTCAAATCCATAATTTTCCCGAGTTTTATCTCCAATGCCAGGCCCACTACGTCCCTGACCAGAAATCCATCCTTTCTTCATCCGGAGATGCTCTTTTCTTCATCACCCCTGAAGATATCGACCAGATGCTACAAATCACCCGAGCAGAATCTGTGTCGCCCTTTAACTTAGAAGTCCTCACCGAGCTTTACCAGAAAATGACTTTCCCGCAAAGAGCTCAGATTTTCGAGCTTTTTCTTCCCACTTCAGCTCCACTCCCATCCACCAATCCCCCGTACCCTTCGTCTATGTTTTCCACCAAAGGGAATCAGATTATTTCTTCTCTGTGTGCCCTGCTTGGGTACTATTCTGATCAGTGGGTGGACGAGCCCATCCTGGGATTTCTATCTATCTTCTCAAATGATGAACAACCGACCACGCAGTTCGACTACAACACCTTCCTAGCCAATAATATCCATGAGCAATTTGTCAATTTCGCCACCGAAGGCATGTTTAGGTATTCATCCATTTTGGCTTACATGTTCCTCTATTTCCAAGCCGACAGGTTCAACTTCTCCATGTAGAAGATGGACGCCGACGGGAAGCCCCAGCCAGTCACGGCGTGGACTTCTCTCCTTAAACACAATTCTATTGAATACGACTTCACAACGTTCATTGACTGGTTTTACCACCCTGTGGTAAGTATGCTGCATGGCATGCCTGAGCCACGAATAAATGATGAGGTCCAGAGGATTCTCCACCTCTCGGACAACGTTCAGACAGGAGACTGGTATTTATGCCAGAATCACACAGAAATCAGAATCTTTGGATGTGAATTGGTGCCTTATAAACTGCCTCGATATGTACCGGTAAGGGTCTTTGCACTAGAATATATAAGGCATATTATGAATTCTGACGATATTCACTTTGTTTCCCTTAAGAAAAAGCAGCAGCTGAGAATCAAGGGTCAAATTGGTCCTTTCATTTGCAACAGTCGAGGCGCAGGGGAAGAAGCAGATCGAATTTTGAAGGGGATGAAATTCTCGACGATTTTCATTTGGCGCTATGATCCGCATGGGGTTATTTCAGACATGAGGGTAAAAAACAAAAATACCCCGTATACTCACGAGCCCAAGCCAGACATCGAAAAATTTGTGAATCAGGCAGTATGGCTGCCTGATACTTTGTTAGACTTGGAAGAGTAGGCGCCCTCAACAAGCGCGCTACCCGCTACCACACCTCAGGTCCTCAAGGAGAAGAGGCCCCGACAAGAATCGTCTCCTCCTGTAACTGAGGTGTATTAAGAGGAATTCCACATTCACTCCAAGAAGCCAAATACGGTCTCAACTCCCGGCACAACAGTAGAAGCTACCACAGTGACCACCACAGTGACCACCATTGGGGCCAAGCAGTTCACTCTACCCTTCAGCTCTAGTCAGCTTAAGGAAGTAACAAAGGCATTAAAATCCACTGATTCTCCCTTGGATACTCTGCCAAGCAAGACTGGGCCCAAGCTGGGCATTTTTGAAAAATATGACTTGATCAGGAAAAAGAACCAGACGCTCACAAGCAACACCTATGCACAGTTCCAGAAGCAGTCATCCACAACACAACATAGACTCCTTTCGGCGTTTGATACAGAAAAGGGTAGGATGCATATGGCATTCCTACAAGCACAAGTGGATGATCCCAAGGTGATGTTTGATTACAAGAGGGCCACGTTTGAGTTTCAAACAAAGGATGTGCATCCGATAGATCAGATGGATCTGCACAAGCAAACGGGGGAGATGATTTTCCACACTTTGGCCCACGCTTCAACTTCTGCATCTAAGTTTCGGATAGCTTTGAGCAATGCACAGACTCAACTGAAGCTGGAAAAAATATCTTCCTTCGTGAAAGACAACAGGATAAAGACATTGGAAGAATTGGTCGTCAAGATTGGTTACGACCCGACAAACGTCAAGGCTACCGAAGAAATGATTAAAAAGAAAAATGTCGACATTGCCTCATTGAGAAAATAGCTAAAGCTCCCTCCAATAGAGGACCCACAGGAAAAGGAGATAGTTGAAAAGGAAAGTGAAAAAGACGAGATGTTGAGATTACTCCTTGAGCAGAATGCTCAGTTAAAGGAGATGGAGGCTGAGATGGAAAGACTGTTAAAGGAAAAGGCGCAGGCAAAGCCAATGGAAGGTATTCCATTGAGTGTTATCCCCATTGTAGGGTTGAGCACAACGACAGTGACAATCATTCCATCTGCAACATCAGTGCCCCTACCAGAAGGAGAAACAGACCTGGCCAAGTCTATGGAGAGAATGAACCTGCAAGAGTCAGAGATCAGCAGACTCAAGAAAGAAGTGGAGAATCTCCAAGAGCTAAAGACTTCTTTCCAGACAAGTCTGTCTAAATAAAAACAGGTGAATGAGCAGATCAGGAAGGAGTTGCAGCAGCTCCAGAAACAGACAATGGTAGGAAAGACCTTGGCTGAGGTTAAAGAACTTGTGTAGATGGATATTTCTAAGTCCATTAATGAAATCTGGCCAATGGTTCAAATCATGTTTGAACAGAATGAGTTGCTCGAGAGGAGCAAACAGGCTGTGGAGAAAATAAGAATAGAACTGGGAGACATGCCAGCCCAAGCTAATGAAATCATAAGGTTCTTGAATTCCAAGACCCGGGAGGAACTCGAAGAATTGAAAATTGAAGACAGGACAGAAACCATATTGGAAGTGAAAAGAGTCCTGACCAAAAGAGGTCTCATGCTACAGCTTGAGGAGAAGATCCAAGTCATGGATCAAGGAGTGCATAAGTTTTTCCACAAGATAGATACTCTGCAAAGGAAGGGCCTGCCTGGTATGAAGGTCATAAATGACAAATTGATGACACTTCCTGATTATAAGAAAAGGTTGGCTGAAGTGTCTAAGGACAATTCTAAGTTTGTAGGTATACAGGGAAGCATCACAGGAAGAGCATTCATGGATGCCTTGCAGTTGGATATTAGTATCCAAAATGAAATTAAGCACATCTTCGTCATCAAGCCTACATTCGCCAAGTACACAGACATGGACAAAGTGTACCGGAGGTTGCTTAAAGTCACAGTGCCAGGTCACATCAGATGGGAAGAACTGTGCGATCTACTAGACTAAGAAGATGAGCTGTTGCGTCCAGTCACCTGTCCCGTCAGAAGAGGTTGTGATGGCACCTCGCCAACGTCTTACCCCAGAAATGAAACATATAGTTGTAATGAGTCATCAAAACAGTTTTGATTAGTTAAGTTAGTTAGTCTAAAAATAGTATGAGCACGTCCTGATCAGTTATGACAGGAGCGTATGTATTTTGTATTACAAATACTTCATTTGGAGAGGTATTGAGGGTTGTT
>ML783140.1:459432-479542 GCA_009831015.1 Picea engelmannii | reverse complement strand
GAAGCACCAACTCCCTGTGTTCAAGCACCCACTTGAACCTTTGAGGACACCAGTCCTCCCTAGCTCCTCCCAACCACCCTGAAATATAAATCTTTGCTACTGAAACTTATTACAGTGATATGATTTTCAACAATGGCTTACCAGGCTCATCACTATTCTACTACATTTCATTACTCTGTCTGCCTCACTGCCTTCCTGCACACATGACTTGTGCTGTCTGTTCTTATACCATTTATACTCTCTGCACCATGTCCCTTCACTGCAACCTTCCTCTACTGTGTATTTCTGCTCCTGCGCTCTGCCTCCTTGCTCACCCTTCAATCCTTCTACACAGCGACCACAACAACTCCCACAACAATGGCAACCCCATCTCTTCTCTGTACAATGTATTTATAGATTCCGTGCACCTTGTGCATGCAATGTTCGCAATGCCTCTGCATGCTGATTCCGTGCCGTTATCCTCCACCTCTCGAGTGCTCTGTCTGATCGTCATCGTGACTCTTCAACTTCTCTGGTGGTTCGCCCTGCGTGTCCAGCATCACTGTATGTTATACTGAGATTCCTCATACTCTCTGGCAGTTTGAGACTCTTCGTCTTATCTGTGATAGTCCTACTCACCTTCTTTGTTTCAGTTACAGGCCTCAATGCTCGTCAGCTGTCAATCGCCTACACAAACATCTTCATTCCTCTCAGAGTCTCTTCACCTCCTCTGTTAGTCATCCCGAAGTGTCTTCGCATCCTCTGGTAGAACCCATCAACGGTTTTTGGCAGTTACACTATATCGTGCTACAGTTGCCCTCCGATCTTGTTCAAATTCATCTGCACCGTTGGATTGAATCCATGGGATCTTGCATTTATTTCGGTATTTCGACATTCGACACTTCTGTGCTGAGTGTCTTGACACTTTATTTCACGATCTCTGAAGTTCCGATACAATACTTTTCTGCACTAGCTCCTTCCCCAATATGATTATGGTCATAACCAAGTGCCTATGCAAAAAAGCGCTTTCGCGATTTCTCATTTCGTGATTTTCGACACTATGCTCCGTTGACCCCAAGTTAGCAAAATTTTGATCACTTTCCACATGTCCTATGAATCCATGGTCTAGATATGGTCTTGATTCAACGACTACGATTGAATCGTGATTTCGATATTTCGGCATTCTTGATGCATTGGGTTCTTTGCTTCTCCAAGTCGCGATTCGCGAAACTCGGATATGGAGTATGATCAATGGTCCAGATCTGATCTCTATTTAACGGCTGCAATTGAATCGCGATTTCGCATATCGCAAAATCGACATTCCTGATGTCAAGTGTTTTTGTCACTTCAAATTTCCGATCCCCGACACTCCATAAAGAGATCATATCAACGGTCCAGGTCACTTCTTAACTTTAACGACTGCGATTAAATCGCGATTTCGCATATCGCAAAATCGGGGTTCTTGATGTCAATAATCTTTGTCATGTCCAACTCCCGATCCTCGATGCCTCTCCATTGACTGGAATCAATGGTCCATCTCAAAGCTTGATCTGACGGCTCAGATTACATCGTGATTTCACACATCATGATTTCGGGATTCTTGATGTCAATATTCTTTGACATCTCCAACTCACAATCCTCGAAACTCTGACAGGGAGTCGGATCAATGGTCCACATAATCCCATGAGATGGACGGTCCTCCTTCTTTCGGGATTTTGTGAGCCCATTTTCTCCTTGCACTTTAAACACCGTGCAGGTTTTCCCCGATCCAACAGTGGTCGGATCCTACGCTCAGATCTAATGCCTGAGATCTATCCTCCTCTTCAGCGCGTGCTCTTCTTTCTTTTTTTCAGATCTGATGGCCCTCATGCTGTCGGGAATTTTGGATGGGATCCAACGATCAACGACGCTTCTCCTCCAAGCTTACGCATCCTTCTTACTTGGAAGAATTTTGACTCTGCGCTAATTCCTCCTAAGCCTACGTTGTTCCTGTTTGTCCATCGATGCATATTCTGATCCTGCCATCTTCACTGTTGTACTTTCCATCAATGACAAGCATACACTACCTGTTAAGCATTTTCCAACATTACAGGTATGTACCAGTCTGGTTTTTCTGTGTTTTCACTTCATATATACATTTTTATCCAATGTTTCTCTGTACAAAGGCCCTAACGAATTGATTTTGATTACAAGAAAAATGCCTCCAATAAATCCAACCACTAGGCGATCGTCGAGGATGCCCAAGATGAAAGAACCAGAGGTAGGAGAAGGATCTTCTCCAGGGGCAACAAAACAATTAAATTTTCTCCAAGACCATAAATGATTATTAAAACATCCACAAAGAAGGCTTTCATTCAACCTCCGACCTTTGGAGACACCGATGCAAGCACAAAGCCCAAGCGACACTCCCACGTTGGGGATACATATTGAATAAGATAAGTCGGGAGGAGTTCCCTGAATACACCCCACACAATGACCCAAATGTGAGAGCGCTTGACAACAAGGTATTCCTAAATATCCGATGGTCGTAATTGCACATGGTAGCAAGAATAACCTCGTTCATGTTGGTGAGTGTGTCATCGACCATAAGGACACGCAAAAGTGCCTAATCAATGATGACAATGGTGAGTGTGTCAGGGTTTTCCTTCCGGTGGAGGTCCAAAAGTACTACAGTCTTAGAGAATTGGAGGAGTGATTGAATACTGATTTCGTTGTGAAATTATATGGGCACCATGACACCAGTTGGGTAATGGCCTCATAGTGGCGAGAAGATAAGAAATTCACCAACCAGACCTTTGGCTGGTACCAACCTACCAAACTAAGAGAACCATACATCTTGCTAATGGCACTCATTTGTCGGTTGTATGGGGATAAAGAATGCTCCAGGTTTTCAGAGGCATGGGTGCCTATAGCGTACATAGTAGTATCTTCGAGAGAAGCTTCAATTGGGGAGCCATCATTTCCAAGCAGTTGAGCATCTGCATACAATAGGCTCAGACACTGAAAGAAGGGGAGACTCCAGCCTTCTACATGGCATCATATTTGCTAGAAGTCATGTGTGCCAGAAACATCTTCACCGACATGAACCTAAGATGGCAAGTCACATAGTTCTCGGTCCATGTATATTTCAATGTCTTATGGGAGAACATGTATAAAAAATCATACTCCCTCATCTGTGATGAATTCATCGCACACATCTATTTTATTCTTTTCAAGAAAGAGTGTCTGAGACTATCAAGTGTGGCCAAAAAGGTGATATCAAAGGTCAACCAATGGTATCTGGATGAACGTGATACCTACATTAGGGTATTCAGGGCCACCAGAGCACCTCATATCCTACAAGCACATGTCCCTGAACAACTTGTGGTGGGAGAGATCTGCTACCAGACCATCCTTCAAGGTTACAATGCTACCCTGGTCAAAGATAAGAAGCAGGCTCTTATACCTTATAGATTCCATGTTGGCTTCTACCTATTGAAAGACACCTCTGAGGCCAAGCACGAAGGAATGAACCAATTAGAATTCTGATTCCAAACCGGTCGATTCCGGAAACACGACCCAAAGGGTCTGTTCTTGAAACATGCTTCTCAAGTGTCGTCATGCTGGCCATATGCCCATGACAAGTTTGAAGATGAGGTCTTCACCGAAAATGCCTAAGATTGGGACGAAATTGTGGCAAGCATGGTTGATCCCAAAATGACCAGGTTTAAATCCATGAGCCTGGATGAACAGGTGATGATCCTAGAACAATCGGCTCAAGGGGCCCTCAGGGCTAGAGAATAAATGATAGTTAGCGAAGCAGGAGAAGCCCCCCTAGTAACCCCGGTGCAAGGTAGATGTACCCCCATGGATCAAGACATGTGGCAGAGGGGGTTACTCATGATATAACAGGCGCAACGGATAATTGATCGACTGTAAGATAAATAAGACCTCATAAGTATGACAAGGTTCCATGACGACAACCCAGATGAAATCCAGGTAAACTCAAGTGGCCTTGAATTGATATATGTCAATGAAATCACCAGTTTAGATGACCTTGAATTCACAACACCATTGACCATATCATCGATAGGTGTTTCGAATCAGCCAGAGAAAACTAGAACATTAGGGAGAGAAAGCACTCCAAACCCCCTAAGCGAGTTGATAAAAATATATGATGCCGATGAGAGCCCGTAGGTATCCCTTATGACCCCTATGCATATCGAAGAGGAAAAAGAGCCGGAGAAGTCATCTTCCCTAGTTCTCGATGATCAAACGCAGGGGCTTCCATAGAATGAACTAGAATTTGAAAGTGTATTAGACACTCAGTTTCCCAATGCACCAAAGACTCAAGCGGACATCCCAACAGATGAGCCAGGGTCGGGAAAACAAAAGGAAGAGGCTCCACTACAGGAAATCGACGTCCCGACGGCAAGAGATCAAGTAATTACCAAGCCCACCTTCGATCCCTCAATCTCAATCCATACTCAACTCCCCTATGAGATAAAAATAGAAGCTGAGCCTTTAGGACACATGGAGGAAGTTCAAGAACCTAGTATTGAACAAGTATTTACCATAAGGAGTCTAGGAAATACACTCACCTAGGGGGATCAAAAAATTCACAAACCCGTGGAAAAATAAGCCAGCATACATGCCATCGCTTATGATTGGAAGAGGAAGGCTATCATAAAGACAACCATCGAGAAGAGGAGGATCACCTTGGATCACTCCATCCTCATCACCACAGAGGAAAACCTAATCAACACCGAGCATGATAAGACATCTGAAATCATCAACGTAGGGATGGAGATCATGCATGCCACCCTAGACAGAGCTAAAAGAGATGAGTAGGAGTTGGCCACTACTCTAAAGGAATTGGAACATTTGTGCCACTTGGCGAAATACTACCAGGACACCACACAGGCTGCGGTGTACCTAAGGAGTGAATTCAAGAAGGCCTACAACAAGTTTACATATGAACGACACCTATTCACTACAAGGATAGCCGAGCTTCAGGAAGACACCCTCATGTATCTTGCGACGTGAAAATATATGGAGCGGTGTTACGGGAAAGTGGAACAAGCCGTGGAAAGAATCAGATATATCAACACAGTGCAAAAGGGTCGAAATGTTGAAGAGAACGACATCCAGGTTCTAAGGGAAAGAAACATCGACCGCATCAGGAAATCGGCTGAGTATTGGGTTTAAATGTCCCGGGAACCTCACCAATAAATCCAAGAGAAATGGGCCAAGTGCGAGAAAAAATGGAGCAAGATCGATCAGGTGATGAAATACATCGGACTCCCCAAGTTTGGCACACCCGATGACCTTGTTGACTTGCGTGACATAGTCAAGTCACACACCGACCAAGAATCATCATGGGACGAAGAAATAGAAAAGGTGTCAGACACAACGCCAAGTCAGGTGCGACAGTTTATGTATCACTTGAACAAAGCTCGAACCATGCTACAACACTTGAGTGCCAGTATAGTCAAGTATTAGGCACATGCATTAAAGATAAGAGATATTCACTCGGCCTTGATGGAATAGCATATATTCCCATACACCAACACCTACGAGGATTTGTTCATCAAGTGGTTGGAGTACGAGAAGAGTCACCCTCTTAAGTGAGATCTTGAAATAACTCTTAGAAAAAATTATAGAAAAAGGCGCCATGTGGCGAGTTTTGTTTTACCTAGTTGCACTTTAGTAGTTATTTTTATTAAATAGTATGTTATAAATAAGAGGATCGACCTATTAGCAAGGGTCGATGGTTGTTGTAAGAAACTCTCGTTATTGGTTTTGTTAAGAACTATTTCAGAGCTGCCTTTAATTGAGAAGCCCTTTTGGGACTAGAGACAATTTGTTTTTTCATCAAATGAGTGTATGATTGGATGTGGAGAAGAATTATTTCTTATTTCGTCTCATGAATGGATGTTGTAACAACTAAGAGGTACTAAATATATTGATAAGTTATTTGATGCCATATTTTACAATTATTTCTTTAATGATGATGATTAATTGTTGTGTTATTATGTGATTGATCATTAGAGCCAAGTGAATTATTTTACTTGTCATTGTTTGTCACATGCATGTTTTCTTCTAATAAATTGTATCTCAGTCGGTAATTGGAATACCCACACGGTTAACGTATTAGTACTAGGCCTGTGGTAGATGATCATTGTCTGCATGCTAGAGTGTAAGGTTTATCCCAAGATCATCCTCTTCTCTAGTAGTTAAAGTTTGTTCCCATTTTGTTTCCTGGTTGGTTTATACCAGCCCTATCTTATATCAGTCCCACCTAAGATAAAACACAAAAAAATAGAATGTCTGAATTGAAGGAGAAAACCTTCCCAAGAAAACATAAAGCCCATCGATTATTTTGGCCAGATTGCAAAATCTGGAGAACCATTCCACTATTAAACATTGTAGAGTCTAATTGGGCCTCGATGGCGGGTTTGGTTCCTGTTGTAGAGTTAAATGGATTTAGGAACCCTCAATAGAATTGGAGATAGAAGGAGGGACTGAAGAATGAATGGTTGAATACATATTTCACATAATATTTCAGACAACCTGTAGATTCAAAACAACCCACATGCATGGCTAGTCATTCCCAAGACATCCCACACACATTGAGTACTCCTGGAATGAGTAACTCATCCCAACATGAGGAAGAACTTTTATTCCTAGACATACCTTACACTCTCCCTCACGAGGAATTTAATAAATTCAGAAGAATCACAAGAGAATATGCACGACAGATCGATGCGATGTCCTTAGCTCTGATACTTCCTCGAAGAAAACAAATAAGAAGACCAGTGGTCAATACCCCCAACTAGGTTTTTTTGCACAGAGTAGAATACCTGATAGATTTCACTCTCATTGAAATCAAACATCCTCTTAATCTAATCCTTGAAACGCTAGCCGACAACGTCCAAGCTGGATGATTTTTCAGAAGAAGAAGGGTATAACTCAGAATGGTCAGTTTCAGGATCTAAAGATATGGAATATCATAATGACCATGATGAGGAGAGAAGAAACCCACCATAAAACAATCAAACTTGGCCATCCCTGAACGAGTACATAACCTTCCTCGACACCCAGAAAACTTACTTCCTAAATTTGACCCTAAGACTTCAGGATTACCTCAAGACCATATCAAGAAATTCAAACTAGCTATCAGACTTATGAATGTCCAACATGAAGATGTAGTATGCAGGCTATTCCCCTACACTTTTGAGAATTCGAATTCCACGTGGTATTTTAACTTACCCAAAGGATTCATAACTAGTTGGACGAAGTTTCAAAAAAGAATTTCTAGATAAATTTGCAGATGAAATTACTACAGGAGCGTTGATGGTTGAGTTGTTTGCCACCTCCATGAGTTCGAAGGAAAGGGTCAAAGAATTTAATCAAATATTTACCACCATCTTAAACAAATTCCAGCCTGAAGCTAAACCTACTCAAGAGATGCAAATCAAAGTATATTCTAATGCTCTCCTAGATTCTATTTCCATGTTTGTGAAGAGGGCTGCCAAACAAACCCTGGCTGAGAATTTTGAAGAAGGAAAAATGATAGAGTTCCAAATGAAAGGATGCAAAGAAGACCAAGTCTCCTTAGTTAAGAAATAATTTCAACCCCTTTCCAAGAGAGGGCTATTGCTTACTAGACCCCTAGGGAAACAAACAAAACAAGCTCTTGAAAAGGGAAGTGGGGACATAAAGGACCTACAACGCACGGTACAAAATCTATTGAACGAAATCATAGAAATGAAGAGAAGTGTAGGGGAGGGAAACCAAGGCCAAAGGCCCTATAAGCCTTTATTTAAAAGGAATCCACCATTCAAAGAAATTGAATCTCCCCCAACCAACTTAAACATCGATCTGGGAAATGTAGCATCCGACTCTTTCTGCACTTATCACCAAGAGAACCACTCTGAAAGAGATCTCCCTCAATGGGTGCATGCCATGAATTTGATGGCCAATCGGTTTCTAGATGAAGTCTCCCTGACCGAATAACCAAGTGGCTCTAGTATGAATATTGTATATCAGGAGGAAATTGCTCCACCAGAAGAAACAACCATGTTGATATGGGATCCTGACCTAGCCATGTCGTCCGATGGCCTATTTGAGGTTCAAGAACCACCTGTAGAAGTCTTGTATGTGAAAACAAGAAGTAGAGGTAAACCTGTCTTGAACGACCTTACTACGACCCAAAGTTCAGGAGGGAGACCAGATCCCGATCACCTAAAAACACCTTTTGATCCCCGAAGAAAACCAATAAACATCCATACACGAGAATCTCCCAAGATGGATTACAACATAGTTGAATATTTGAATAAGTTGAAGGATGATATATCAGTTATGGACATATGTAGAATCCCTCAGCAAAAGGAATTCCTCTTACAAGCTTTGAAATCAGTAGAGAATTCTACAACAAGCACTAACCAAGAGGGGAGTCTAACTCCCACAGACCCAAGGAATAAACCAAATGTGAACGCTTGTTCTGAGGATAATAACGAAAAACCTTTTGTTCCACCATTCCTTTTAACGTTTGAAGTCTTCAACAGAAACCTCCATAATTGTTTGATTGATTCAAGAGCATATTCTGATGTTATGCCCTTGTCTATTTGAAAAAAATTAAACGTTGTTCCTCTCAAAAGAGACAAACATGTAATACAACTGGACAGAACCCAGGTGAAGGTTATGGGAGAACTCAAATATGTGATGATCATAATTGCGACTCATCCTAAATTTGTACAAGTAATTGACATTATCGTAGTAGATATCCCAAAAGCTTATGGATTTTTATTAAGCTGATATTGGTCCATAAAGTTAAACGGGTATTTCAGTACAGACAGGGCACACCTTTGGATACCATTAAAGGGACACAAAAATATGATCAGAATTGATAGGGAAAGATATCTAAAACATACTGTAACTAACTTAATAACCCTAAATGAACCCTCATTAGAGGATTTCCCTGTGCTAGGCAATTATTCCTATGATTCCTTCTTCGGGAAATTCTCCCCTCTCTCATCTAATGTCCCTCTTACTCAAAACTCCGAAATTATTTTTCGAGAGGAATTACCAACGATGGCGGAGGAAACCCTCTTCTACCAAGAACCTGCATTAGAAATCATAGAACTAACAAGAGGAAAAGATGAAAGTAAAAGGAAAGAGGAAGTTGATACATCTTTCCCACAAGTTTGGACCTTATACTTTTATGGATCTAAATCACAAGAAGGGTCAGGAACAAGGTGTATCCTCATTAATCCGAAGGGAAAACGACATTTCATGTTCTGTAGACTAGAATTCGAATGCACAAATAACACTGTAGAATATGAAGCTCTAGTAAAAGGGTTAAAGAAATCCATAGACCTAAATGTCCAAGAATTAAATGTTTTTGGAGACTCTGAGATCATTGTCATACAAGTAAGGCATATTATACATTGTAATTCCCCACACCTAAAGAACTACCAACAGGAAGTGCACAGGCTAATAGAGCATTTTTAAGCTTTCAAAATTACAGTGATTCCCAGAGAAAAGAATATTCTTGCAGATTCTCTAGCCACCGTTGCTTCAAGGATATCACCTCTATAGGATTATGAATCCTATCGGTTTACTGTAGAATTTCTCTAGAAACCATCGGTTCCCAACAATATTTCCAATTGGAAGATTTTTGAAGGAGATGAGTAGATCATAAACTTTCTGACCAATCAGGACAATTTTAAAGACTTGGCTATTGACGATGAAGTATTCTAGGAACAATCAATGGAAACTCACCCTCATACAGATCAACCAACTGAAAAATAGAAGTCTCACACGATACCAAAGGGGATATCCAATTTAGAAAACCTTTTTGACCTAAAGGAAAGGTTTAAGGGGTCAAAAAATGTGAAGACTGGTAGTTCATGTCCCATGCATGAAACTATAAATATTGGAACCCCAGACAACCCAAAAAATGTAAACCTCGGTAAGAAGATATCTAAAGAGGAAAGGAAGGCCTATCTCAAAATTTTCAGACAATATCAAGATGTCTTTGCGTGGTCCTACCAACATTTGAAAAATTATGATACTCATATCATTCAACACACTATCCCTTTAAAACCTGAAGTGAAACCCTTCCAACAGAAGCTCCAAAAGTATCACCCTTCTCTAGAACCTCTAATGTGTCAAGAATTGAAGAAAATTTTAGATGCCAAATTTATCTTCCAGGTCAAACATTCCACATGGGTAGCAAATTTGGTTCCTGTGAGGAAAACGTCGGGAGAAATATGCTTATGCGTAGATTTTAGAAATATCAACAGAGTTTCAGAAAAGGACAACTACCTAGTCCCACCAATGGAGTAACTCTTGCATACCATGTCTGGATATGAGGTTTTCTCCTTGTTGGATGATTTCTAAGGTTACAACCAGGTTCTAGTTTCAGAAGAAGACCGCTTGAAAACTACCTTCCGAATGAAGTGGGGAACCTTCACTTAAAAATGCATGCCTTTTGGGTTAATCAACGCAAGAGAAACCTTCTAGAGGGATATGGACGTGGAATTTTGGGGACTAATAAACAAGTGTGTAGTAGTTTATTTGGATGATGTAACTGTGTATTCAAATAACATAGAAGATGTCATCCAACACTTAACCCATATTTTCAAAGGGTGTAGGAAATACGACATATCCTTAAACCCTAAGAAAACTATTTTTGGTGTCGAGGAAGGTGAGTTGTTAGGCCACATTATATCTCAAGCAAGAATACACATAGACCCATAAAGAATTAAGGCTATAGCACAACTTCCATTACCTCACAACAAAAGGGCTATGCAGTTATTCTTTGGGAAAATCAATTTTGTGAGGAAATTCACCCCCGATTTCATAGAAACTATCAAACCCCTACAAAAAATGATTTGGAAGGATGTTGAGTTTAAGTGGGATGATGAACGAAAGAAGGCTTTCAACGATATAAAAACTGCAATCTCTCAAGCCCCGATGCTGCAAAGTCCCGATTTCAACAAACATTTCTTCCTCTATACTTTTGCCTCCGACCAATTGTTAGCCACAGTATTAACTCAGATGGATGATGACAAAAACAAAGCCTCGATATCGTTCATGAGAACTAACCTCCAAGGTGTCGAATTAAATTATCCTGCTATAGATAAATAGTCTTATGCGGTTTATAAGGTAGTAAAACATTTCAGATCTTACATCCTCAAGAACCATACCAAAGTAATCGTGCCTCACCCCGCAGTCTGATCCCTATTTACTCAACAAGAGATGGGGGAAAGAAGAGGAAACTGGATGGCAGTAGTCCAAGAATTTGATCTAGATATAAAACCTCCTAAACTTGTTCAAGGAAAAGGGTTATGAAAACTGGTAGCCGAAGCTCAAGACCAAGTAAATGAAGACCCCGAATGGGAGAATGAAATGGCATTATGGTGTGGTGAAGATTCATACAACTCCCTATGGAAAGAGTCTTGGTATGAGAAATTGACTTATCTCCTGCACAATGGGACTTGCCCAAAAAAAATAAACCCTAGGGAAAGGAGAGATCTTAGGTTAAAATCCGCACAATATCGCCTCATAAATTCGGTACTCTTTCGGGTTAATTATGATGGGGTAATTTTAATATGTCTCGAACGTGAAGATGCAGATAAGGTTCTGAAGGAGATCCATAATGGTCCTATAGGTGGACATTTTGCGGGGGACACCACCGCTCATACGATACTGAGAGATGGATATTATTGGCCCACTTTGTTCAAGGATGCTCACACATACGCTAGAAACTATAAAACTTCTCAAATAAGCACTAGGAGGGAGAAGAGAGCAACAATTACACTCCAACCGGTTACCATTTCTAGGCCTTTTGAGCAAGTTATTCAAAATAGCATAACTACATACTTACTGCCACAAATTATTTCACAAAATGGGCAGAAGCCACTCCTCTGACTCATGTAAATGAGAAGGTGGTTATCCAATTCATAGAACAACAATTAATGACAAGGTTCAGTGTCCCTTCAGTCCTTATTTTCAATAATGCAACTTACTTTTATTCCACCCTATTAATAGAGTTTTCTCTAGACAAATGAGTCATAATTAGATACTCCACAAACTATTATCCATAGGGAAATGGAGCGACATAATCAACTAATAAGAATGTAGTAAGAATATTAAAGAGAACGGTTACAGAAGATCAGAAGAATTGGCATAATGCACTTCATAACTCTTTGTGGGATGATAGAGTCACACCCAAAGAAGCTATAGGGAACTCCCCATACTTTCTGGTATATGGGTAGGAAGCCATTCTCCTGAATGGGCTTTATCTTCCATCTCTTCAACTTGCCCAAGATTCCATAGGCGAGCCCTCAATAGTCATACAACAAAGAATTGCCACCCTAGGGGCTCATGCTAGAAGAATAAAGAGAGAAATATAAATCAAAGTTCATATCCCACCAAAAGATAGTTAAAAGGTGGTTTGATAAGCATAAGGCTAAAGAGAAGACTTTTGTAGGAGACTTAGTCCTAAAGTGGGACAGAGAAAATGAGCCTAAAGGAAAACATTCTAAGTTTCAGAACCTATGTCTCATATCTTTCCAGGTGGATGAGATGATTGGGTTAGGCACATATCGACTACAAAATCTGAGGGGGGAACCTGATGCCCTCCTAGTGAATGGCCAAACACTAAAACAATATTTTCATTAAAAAAAATAAAAAAATAAAGAAATCTCTTGTGTTATTCTAGATATGTCATTTTATCTTTTTCATTTACACATTTTTTGTTTTATCATTTGAGATTGTGCTTCTGTTCTTTTGAAATATTGTGTTTAGCAAGACAATGGTTGACCTCAAATCATGTGATATAGTGAACTCTATTCCTAACTCGTCGCTCACATACCAACACAAGAAACGCTGAGGAACCTACGGTTGTTTCAATAAATTCTTTATCTAACTTGAGTAGATGAAAAACTTTGGAGAAATGCAGAAGTGTCTGCTTAGTGGTCTGGTAAAAACCTTAAAGGAAAAATGGTAAGCTGGAAGGTACTACATGCACCTTAAAGATAAAGTTAGTAAGTTTCACCTTAACCATCTCATTTTGCAAATAACATATGTCCTCCTCTCCTGCTCGCTCAGGGCATTCTGCTGACGTAAAAGTCAACTATGTCAAATGAGTGCATAGTAGGAGAGGATATGCATATATATCTGTCAGGGCTATGGACGCTCGCTGGTAGTGGAGCAAGGTATGTGATGTCGGGGTGACTCTGTCAGGGCTATGGATGCTCGCTGGAAGCGGAGCACCATCGTAGCAAATGAATAAGGGTAACTAAAAGGCCTACTACCAGTGAATGATTTGCTTGACTCTTTTCAAAAGGGGGCATGAGTAAAGGTTACAGGAAAAGAAGGTGGAATAAAGGTCAAAAAACCCCACAGGTAGGCCCAGATGCATCAACCGGGGGAGTTCCATATGCAAGGGTAAAAGAGGCTCTGATGAAAACTAGTTAGGTCCCTAATCAAATTTTTCATCAGTTGAGCCTGAGGAAGGAACATAGTTTCTTCTTTCACCCAGTGAGTTGCCATTTTTTGAGCACTCAACACACCCTAAAAAGCATATGTCAAATTTTCACTTTTTGGGTACCACTTAATTTTGCACTGTCTGAATTTGATTTTCTATTGATAAATGTTGTGACTTTGCTTGTTCTCTTAACACTCATTATATATTCAGGCTTGTTTAACCTTATGGAAATCCATGAATTAAAATGGCTTAACACTTAAGTAAGGATTCAACAGCCAAAACACTTCACCCAACACGCTCAAGATTTGGCATCGGAAGTAATTAAGAGGTGAAAAAGAAACACTCGGAAAGCCTCAATCACCAAGCGCCCATCTTCATTGGTATCGGTAAAAGCGGATTTTTGTTTCACGAAAACTGTCACACACAGACTTCACCGATAGCCGATCCCCTTCGGTATCAGTAAAAGGTGAAGGGAGTGAATGTTAAGGAAGGAGTAAATGATATCACCAATAGATGATACCCGATGCGCTTGTCGGAATCGGAGAAAACCGAATAACAACGAACATTTCAGCCATGCTAAAGAGTTTTCCCTGATCACCTAATCCTGAAGCGTTTCAGCATCGATGAATTTTCAAAGAAGCTAATCCAAAAGAAAATACGTGATAGGTTTATCCCCGATCGCTGATCCCCGATACCTTTTTGGCATTGGTGAACCCAGGTTTATTTTAGAACAGATAACTTGAACAAAGCCCCGAATCCAACTAATTTTCATGAATTCTGTCACTAGTCTTTAATGCCACGTATCTTTTCCCGACTGGAGAAATCATAAAACCTAGATCAACCCCAAGTCACTTTTGGTTCCTCAGGTCCAAGTCACACCTCTGAGTCAGTTTTCCACATTAGCACCGTACAATGAATTCGATCATTGTCGAAGGTTTTTGGAAAAAGGATATAAATGAAAACATTCATAGCACATCACTGATCCCCAATCCACCCACTAAGAAAGAGACACGATAGGACATTTTAACACTAGATACAATTGGATTCTGTGCTTTTAAGAGGTTAATTAATGTCAAATCTCGCATTAGTTTCTACTTCGTGTGAGAATAAAAAAATTCATTTGAACACTGATAGATTACATCACCCTCCGCACCTCTACCATCAACCCACGATGAATTCAAGTTGCAGAGATTCGAAGACAGATTTATTTGAATTCCACTCATCACCTGAATTAATTGGTTGATACGACGCGGTAAGTTCTTCCTCGTTTAAATTCTCTTGGGCCATTTTAAACGAAACCATTTTTCACGCAAAGGAGTTTCAGAGCATCTAGAGAAGTGAGACGAGCAAATCAAAATATCCTGTGTTTTCAAGCGTTACAAGTATGTACCAATCAGTATTTTCTGTGTTTTCACTTCATATATACATTTTTATCCAGTGTTTCTCTATACACTGGCCCTAAAGGATTGATTTTGATTGTAGGAACAATTCCTCTAAGAAATCCAACCATTAGGCGATCATCGAGGGCACCTAAGATGAAAGAACCAGAGGTACGAGAAGGCTCTTCTCCAGGGGAAACAAAATGGTTAGAATTTTCTCCAAGACCAGAACTGGTTATTAAAACATCCACAAAGAAGGATTTCATTCAACCTCCAGCCTTCGGAGACACAGAGGAAAGAACAGGGACCAAAACGACACTCCCACATTGGGGATAACTCTTCAAGAAGATCAGCCAAGAGGAATTACCTGAATACACCCCACATAGTGACCTAGATGTGAGAGCGCTTGATGACTAGGTATTCCCGAATATCCGACGGTTGTACCTGCACATGGTGGAAAGCATAATCCCGGTGTTTCCCTGTATAGATATGTTGCAATGGCTCATCGACCATACTGACATGCAGAAGTGCCTAATCAATGATGAAAATGGTGAGTGTGTTAGATTTTTCCTTTCGGTGGAGGTCCAAAAGTACTACAAGATTAGAGACCCGGAGGAGCGGATGAATACTGATTTCATTGTGAAATTATACGAGCACCATGACACCAGTTGTGTAATGGCCTCATGGTGGCGAGAAGATAATAAATTCACCAACCAGACCTCCGATTGGTACCAAACAACCAGCCTAAGAGAACCATACATCTTCCTGATGGCACTCATCTGTCGGTTGTATGAGGAGAATGACTGCTCCAGGTTTTTGGAAGCGTGGATGCCTCTAGCGTACACAATAGATATCTTTGGGAGTGGATTCAATTGGGGAACCATCATTTCCAGGAAGCTGAGCATCTACATACAACATGCTCAGACATCGAAAGAAGGGGATACTACAACCTTCTACATGGAATCATATTTGTTGGACATCATGTGTGCTATAAATGTCTTCACTGACATGAACCTAAGCTGGCACGTCGCACAACTTCCAGTCCATGTATATTTCAGCATCTTATGGGAGAACATGTGTAAAAAATCCTACTCCCTCATCTGTGATGAATTCATCGCACACATATATTTTATTCTTTTTCAAGAAAGAGTGTCTGAGACTATCAGTTGCAGCCAAAAAGGTGATATCAAAGGTCGGCCACTGGTATCTAGATGAACGTGATACCTACATTAGGGTATTCAGGGCCACCAGAGCATCTCATCTCCTACTATCACATTTCCTTGACCAACTTGTGGTGAGAGAGATCTGCTACCAGACCATCCTGCAAGGTTACAACACTCCCGTGATCAAAGATAAGAAGCGAGATTTTATACCTTATGGATTCCATGTTGGGTTCTACCTAGTGAAAGACACCGCTCAAGCCAAGAAAGAAGGACTGAACCAATTAGAATTATGATTCCAGACTAGTCGATTCCGCAAACACGATCCAAAGGGTCTAGTCTTGAAACATGCTTCTCAAGTGTCGTCTTGCTAGCCATATTCCCACAAAAAGTTTGAAGATGAGGTCTTCACTGAAAATTCCCAAGATTGGGATGAATTTATGGCAAAAATGGTTGATCCCAAAATCACCAAGTTCAAATCCATGAGCCTAGATGAATATGCGATGATCCTAGAACAATCGACTCAAGGGGCCCTCAGGGACATAGAATAAATGATAGCAGTTGAAGCAGAAAAATCCCCCTGGTAACCCTGGTGCAAGGTAGAGGTTACCGCATGGCTCAAGACATGTGGGAGTGGGGGTTACTCATGATAGAATAGGCACAGTGTATAATTGATCGGTTGCAAGATGACCTGGACCGCATAAGTATGAGAAGGCTCCCTGACGACAACCCAGATGAAATCTAGGTAGGCCCAAGCGGCCCTGAACTGTTAGACGTCGATGAAATCATCGGGTTAGATGACCTTTAATTCACAATGCCATCGGCCAGATCGTCGACAGGTGTTTTGTATCAGCCAAAGATAGCCTAAACATCAGGGAGTGCAAGCACGCTAAGCCTCCTAAGAGAGCTAATAAACATCTATGATGATGATGAGAGCCCGAAGGTATCCCTTGTGACCCCTATGCATATAGAAGATGAAAAGGATCTAGAGAAGTCATATTCCCCAGTTCTTGGCACTCAAACTAAGGGGATTCCATAGAACGAACTAGAATTTGAAAGTGTCATAGACACTGAGCTTCTCAATGCACCAGAGACTCAAGCGGACATCTTGACAGATGAGCCAGGGTTGGGAGAACAAAAGGAAGAGGCTCCACTGCAGGAAATTGACGTCCCAATAGCCAAGGATCAAGTAAGTACTGAGCCTACCCTCGATGCCTCAATATCAATCGGTACTCAACTCCCCGATGAGTGACAAATAGAAACCGAGCCTTCAAGACAAAGGGAGGAATTTCAAGAACCCAATATTGAACAAGTATATACCATCGAGAGTCTCGGAAATACACTCTCATGGGGGGATCAACAAATTCCTGAACCTATGGATGAAGTAGCTAATGTACATGCCATATTTTATGATCAGAAGAGGAAGGTTGTCATCTAGAGAACCACCAAGAAGAGGAGGATCACCCTAGATTACTCCATCCTCATCACCACAGAGGAAAACCTAATCAACACCAAGAATGCTAAGACATACTAACTCATCGACGTAGAGATGGAAATCAAATATGCCACCCTAGATAGAGCTAAAATAGATGAAGAGGAACTGGCTACTTCTATAAAGGAATTGGAACATTTGCACCACTTGGAAAAATACTACCAGAACACCACACAGGTCGTGGTGTACCTAAGGAGCGAATTCAAGGAGGCCTACAACAAGTTTACAAATGAACGATGCCTATTCACTGGAAGGATATTTGAGCTTTAGGAAGACACACTCATGGCACTTGCAACGTGAAAATATATGGAGCGGTGGTATGAGAAAGAGAAACAATCCGTGGAGAGAATCAAATATATCAGCACAATGCAAAAGGGACGAGATGCCAAAGAGCACGACATCCGGGTGGTAAGGGAAAGTAGAATCGATTGCATCAGGAAATAGGTCGAGTATTGGGTTAAAATGTCTTGGGAACCTCACCGAGAAATCCAAGAGAAATGGGCCAAGTGTGAGAAAAACTGGACCAAGATCAATCGGGTGTTGAAAGACATCAGACTCCCTGAGTTTGGCACACCCAATGACTTTGTAGACTTGCGCGACATAGTCAAGTCACACACCGATCAAGACTCATCATGGACCGAAGAAATAGAAAAAGTGTCAGACATGGTGCCAGGTCAGGTGCGAAATTTTATGGAGCACCTGATCAAATCTTGGGCCATGCTGCAACAGTTAAATGCCAGTATAGTCAAGTATCAGGTGCATGTGGTAGAGAAAAGAGAGATTCACTTGGCCCTAGTGGAACAACATAGATTCCCATACGCCAACACCTACGAGGATCTATTCATCAAGTGTTTGGAGTATGAGAAGAGTCACCCTCTTAAGTGATAACTTGAGATGACTCTTAGAAAAACTGATAGAAAAAGGCGCCATGTGGAGAGTTTTGTTTTACCTAGTTGCACTTTAGTAGTTATTTTTAGTAATTAGTATGTTATAAATAAGAGGATCAACTTATTAGCAAGGGTCGATGGTTTTTGTAATAAACTCTCATTTTTGGTTTTGTTAAGAACTATTTCAGATCTGCCTTTAATTGAGAAGTCCTTTTGGGACCAGAGATAAGTTTGTGTTTTCATCAAATGTGTGTATGATTGCATGTGGAGAAGAATTATTTCTTATTTCGTCTCATGAATGGATGTTGTAACAAGTAAGATCTACTAAATCTATTGATAAGTTATCTGATGCAATGTTTTACAGTTCTTTCTTTAATGATGAATTTTAATCCTTGTGTTATTATGTGATTGATGATTAGAGTTGAGTGAATTATTTTACTTTCCATTGTTTGTCACATACAAGTTTTCTTCTGATAAATTGTATCTCAGTCGGTAATTGGAATACCTGCATGATTAACGTATTAGTACTAGGCCCGTGGTAGATGATTACTGTTTGCATGTTAGAGTGTAAGGGTTATACCAAGCTCATCCTCTTCTCCAGTAGTTAAATTTTGTTCCCATTTTGTTTCCTGGTTGGTTTATACCGGACCGATCTTATATCAGTCCCACCTAAGAGAAAATACAAAAAAAGAGAATGTTTGAACTGAAGGAGAAAACCTTCACAAGAAAACATAAAGCCCATCGATTATTTTGGCCGAATTGCAAAATCTGGAGAACCATTCCACTATTAAATGTTGCAGAGTCTAATTGGGCCTCGGTGGTGGGTTTGGTTCCTGTTGTTGAGTTAAAGGGATTTAGGACCCCTCAACAATGCATAATTCTTCAAATAGTTGTTGATATTTTTCTCCCACCACTCATGTATCTCTTCTAGACTCAAGATTTATGTGTCCATTATTTTTTAGGTATCTAACCTCCCTAACCCCTCACATAGGTGTTAGGACCACATATTGTACCTTTTTGCCCATACTTTTTGCCATTATTATACCCTGGATCACCTGCATTTAGACTTATACTATCATTTCATCTGATCATTCCAAGGTATACAACGTCCTTTCTCATCACTACATGTATAATCTATTTTGCATGATATTTTACATCACTCTCGTACGTAACCATTGATTAGAAGTGCATAAGTGTCCATATTTGCAGAATAGTATTCAAGGCCAATGCTGAAACACAGAACTGTCCAGAGTCGCTGTTGAACTGATGCTGAAACACGGAAGCTGCTACACAGTCTAAGGTCGCATATGCCGAAACACGGAACAACTACATAGTTCGAGGATGCAGATGCTGAAACACGGAGCTGTCACTCAGTTCAGAAATGCAGATGCTGAAACACGGAGTTGTCACTCAGTTCAGAAGTACAGACGCTGAAACACAGAGGAGACCGCCACGAGGCTGAAACACGAACCGTTAGCAGTCAAGGCCGACACAGTCAGAGCGCAATTCACGTGGCTGTAACAGCCCGTGAATTGTGATGCTGAATAGAAGCAGCAGCGATGAAAGGAGCTGTTACACCAGCCGTAACATCAATTACCTCGTTCAGCTCCTATATTAGCATTCAGTTGCGTGAGAATAGGACATCCTATGCTGATTTAGAAAGAAGATCCGATTTAGTGTAGGATTCAGATACGCTTTGTGATGATTGTATCGAAGGTATTTCCCCTTTAAAT
>ML783140.1:381113-427166 GCA_009831015.1 Picea engelmannii | reverse complement strand
ACTCTCGTGTACCTCGGTAATTATGTAGTATGTCTAAGGGTATGGTCGAGCCTCCTTAGTTGGTGCCCTAAGATATTGGGATAAGTACTAATGTTGGAACCCATTGGTATATTAGAGAGATATAGCATAGGGACAAAGTGTATCTATAGGAACCCTCAAAACCATAACCCTTGTTGTTAGAACTGAACATAACATAACAGAGGGGAACTTTTGTATCACAACCCTACCTCCTACACCTAGGTTGCAAAATTCTTGAAGAATTTTCCTTGTTAACAATTTGGGAATTCAGTCACTGCAGTATTATTCAAGCCAAAGTATAACTCCATGAGAGAAAAAAAAATGAGTATAGTGGTCATGTTAGTACCCTTATTTGGAACTTATCCCACTGGAATCCTCTCTTCACCCTGATCACAATGGTACCTATCACTTCTAAGCCTATTCTATATGGACCCACCCACCCCATCTAACACTCTTATTTGGGACCTATCCCATTGGATTCCTCTCTTTTCACTCATTGTAATGGTACCCCTCACTCGTAATCCCTTTATGGACACACTAGCCCCATTCTTTTTGCTTCCCTCCACCATGGCCCAAACCTGCAACCAAAAACTTGACAACCACATCAATTCCCTGTCCACCAAATTAACCAAGAAACATATTGAAATTAAACAAATCAATGCCAATATTATTACCCTCAATTCCACCATCGATTCCACTATCGATGTTAAAATGAAATCCCTCTCTGAACACGTGAAAGGAAACCTTCAATCCTTTGCTAACTAGATACATAAATGGATGAATCAATCCAATGGATCTACCTCCTCTGAACAACCTAATAACACAGAAGGCATTGATTCCTCCCATGTCATGCCCTTTCATTCCAACCCTCCTCATCGTGAACTCTATATTTCAAAAGTGGATGTGAATAAATTTGATGGCTCGGATCCCATGGGCTGAGTCACTCAAATGGAACATTATTTCTCCCTGCATGACATTACTAATTATTTGGCCAAAATTTGTATCGACTTCCTTTATTTGGATCTTAAACATTGGAAATGGTGGCAATGGCATAAAAATTCACAAAGAGGGTATGTTTCTTGGACTCAGTTTGTTCCAGATCTTTATGAATGCTTTGACATTGGCACATATCATTTGGGCCATTTGACCAAGATCAAAAAATCTAGCAAAATGGAATAATTTATCACAACCTTTGAGAAAATGGAATTTAGAACGAATGGCATGACCAAAACCTTCTTTCGAGAATGATTTATTAGTGGCCTGAAGGATGACATCTAAGCCCATGTCCTAATGGCTCACCCCCAAACTTGGATGGAAGCTACTCAATGCGCCAAGGAGGTATAATAGGTAGTCTCTTCCAAAAATAGAAACCATCCTTTATTCTTCTCCCTCAACCCACCAATGCATCCCCTCCTTCCACTCCTCTCAAGATCCATAAATTAACCTAGGAAGAAATGGATGAACACCAACTTAAGGGTATTTAATATAATTGTGATGACAAATATTTTCCAGGGTACAAGAGTTAAAAAAAAATCATTTTATGGAAATTTCTGAGGATGTTTCTAATGAGGATGTCGATGTTCCCCATGATGAAGAGAAACCCAAAGTATATGATCATACCCCTCCATATGATCCACCAGAAGTTGAACCACTTATCTCATTGAATTCCTTCACTGGTCTTTCTTCTCCCCAAACCCTCAAGTTAATTGGCTACATTAATCATAGGAAATTCATTATCCTAGTCGACAATGGGAGCACCCATAATTTTATTCATCACCACATTACTCAAGAGACCATGTGTTATATATATGTAGTCAACAATTTTTAAATCATGATTTCAAATGGTAGTTCCATGAAATGTGGGGGGCATTGTGAAAATGTGTTCCTACAAATTGATCGGTACCACCTAATATATCATATTTTTCTATCGACATGGGCGATTGTGACATTGTTCTCGATGTTGAATGGATATGCATACTAGTCCCCATCACCATGGATTTTAATAAATTAACCATGCAATTCCAATAGGATGGATAACATTATAAGTTCCAAGGAATCATGACAGGCTCCCTTGAGATCATTGATTCCCACCAAATGGAAAAACTACTCAAAAAGGGTCATTTTGACATTATTTCTCAAATCCATTCCATTCAAGCATTTGAGAACCCCTCACCTACTATGCATCCCAACCTCTCATCTTTGTTATCCCAACACCAATATTTTTTTGAAAATCCCCAAGGAATTCTCCCTTCCCATGGCACAGATGATCATTCCATTCCCCTTGTCCCTAAAAGCTTCCTCCCAATGTTCACCCTTATCATCATACCTTTTCCCATAAAAATGAAATTGATAAAATTGTTTAGGAATTTCTAGTGATGGGTATTATTTGTCCTAGTACTAGACCTTATTCTTCTCCTATACTTATGGGACTCAAGAAACAAGGCACCTGGAAAATGTGCCCTAATTTTTGCACCCTCAACAAAATCACAATAAAAGACAAATTCCCCATTCCTGTCATTGATGACCTATTATGTGAATTGAGTGATGCTTATTACTTTACCAAACCTGATATCCATTCTAGATACCACCATATATGTATGAAAGAGGTCGATATTCCCAAAATTTCCTTTTCAACTCATGAGGGTCACTATGAGTTATTTGTCATGCCCTTCGGCCTATGTAATTCACCTTCCACTTTTCAAAGTCTCATGAATCATGTCTTCCATCCTTTCCTTCATCATTTTTTCTTATTTTTCTTTGATGCTATCCTCATCTATAATAAACCTTGGCAATCCCATCCAAGCCATGTGGATCAAGTCCTACAATTATTGTCTCAACACAAACTCTTTCTCAAACATTGTAAATGTTCTTTTGGAGCCTCTAAAGTAGAGTACATGGACCATATTTTTGGAAAGGATGGTGTATGTGTGGATCCCAATAAAATTGAAGCTACGAAGGATTGGCCTTGCCTTGAAACCCTTAAAATTTTCACGGTTTCCTGGGTTTAATGAGATATTATTTCAAGTTTTTTCAAAATAATGGAAAACATACAGCTCCCCTCACTTATCTCCTTCAAAATAATGCTTTAAATTGGACTCTTTTAGTTGATCAACCATTCCAATCATTGAAATATGTTATGTGCATGACTCATTTTCTGGAACTAGCCGACTTCACCAAGACTTTTGTCCTAGAATGTGATGTTTCGGGGAAAGGAATTGGGGCAGTTCTCATGCAATATGGAATACCTTTGGATTTCACTGGTAAAAAACTCTTGGAGTGACATCTAGGAAAATACACCTATGTAAAGGAAATTTTGGCTATTCTACATGCAACACATCTCTGATGTCCTTATTTTGGGGGGAAATGCTTCCAAATTAAAATTGATCATCATAGCCTCAAGTACTTTTTGGAACAAAGAATTTCATCCCCTGAGAAATAGAAAGGGGTGACCAAGATGTTCGGTTATGATCATGAGATAATTTACAAGAAGATAAAATAAAATGTGGTTGTTAATGATGTTTTAAGGAAATATTAAGAACAAGGGTCCCTCTTTTCCCTCTCTTTCATTATAGAAGATTGGTCACAAGCCATTCTCCAGGAGTGGTTCCAAGATCCCAAACTTTCTCTCTTGATCCAACAATTGCAAAAATATCCGCTGGACTCTTTGGGATAGTCTTCTCACAAGGAGGAGATTTTCTATAAAGGTCACCTATATTTGAGAAAATAGTCTAACCTTAAACCCATTTTTCTCTTTGAACTTCATGCTTCACCAACAACTAGGAATTCGGGGTTTCACAAAACATATGAATGGGTCAAATGTGATTTTTTTTGGGAAGGAATGAAACATGATATATGCACCTTTGTGGATGAATGTGATACTTGTCAATGCAATAAGGGAGAAATAATCAAAACTCTAGGAACACCCCAATCGCTCCCTATTCCACCTACTATATGGATGGATATTTCTATGGATTTCATTTTTGGCTTACCTAAATCAGGAAATAAGTCTTTCATAATGGTTGTTATAGATCACCTTTACAAATATTATCATTTATGTTCTCTCCAACACCCATTCACCACATCCACAATGGCTCAAATTTTCATGGATAATATATTCAAACTCCATGGCATTCATCACTCTATTGTCTCTGACTGTGATCCAAATTTCACCATCAATTTTTGGCAAGAATTGTTCAAGCTCCAGGGAACCTAATTGAATCTTAGAATATCTTATCATCCCTATATTGATGGACAAACTGAAGGTGTCAATAAGTTCTTGGAAACATATTTGCAGTGTTTTGCCTCCAAAATAAAAAATCAATGGGATCAATGGTTACAACTATCTGATTAGTCGTACAAAACATCTTAACATGTTTCCATTCACATGACTCCCTTTGCAGTAGTCTATGGTAAAAATCCACCTTCTATTGTATTCTACCTGCCCGGTGTATCTAAGGTTCATGACATTGATGACACACTTACGTTCTGAGATACCATTCTCGGTACCCTCAAATAAAATTTGGTCATGCCTCAGAATCGCATGAAGAAACAAGAAGATCATGGTCATTCAATACATTAATTTATTGAAGGGGACCATGTGTTTCTTCATCTGCAACCTTATAATAAAACTTCACTCAAAGTAGAACACTATCATAAACTCACTCCCAAGTTTTATGTCCCTTATACAAATCTCAAGTGCATGGGGCTTGTGTCCTACCAATCATCTTTCCCCACTCAATCTAAGATTCATCCTATTTTTCATGTCTCTTTATTAAAGAAAGTGATTGGAACTAAGTGATAGAATCAAACCAATCTCCCTGAATTGGATGAAAAAGGCTCCATTTGGTTACATCCACAAGTATTCTTGGACCATCGTAAGTGTCGTCTCCATCATTGCACCATCAAGGAATTTTTAGTTCAGTGGAAGGACACCCACCAGAAGATGCCACATGGGAGCCGACTAGCATTCTGTAATAATTTCCCCATCTCAAGACTTGAGGACAAGGTTGTTTTTCAAGAGGGAGTGCATGCTAGGGACCTAATCTTCCTAACCCCTCACATAGGTAGAATTTTTTTTTTTTTATGTAATAAAGGATGACATTAGTAAATAAGGAATATGTAGTAATGTGAACATGTCTAATGTAAGAAGACTTAATATAAGTTTCTACTTCTATAAATATCTTCCTCTAGAATGCTCTTTAGAAGATATAAATAGTATAAATAAGAGTAGAAGGCATGAGAAAAAATTGTATTCAGAATTATTTTTTAATTGAGCTCTGCTCTGCTGGAGGTGCCCCCTCGAAGCGGAAGCTGAACTTGGATTTCTATAAATAAGGTATGATTTATAGATTTATTTTTCTCTACATTTTTCTCTTTTCGTTGGTATTTTTCATAATAATTATGTTTCTGCTCTGCATAATACATATATTAGCTTACATTATCTTACATGCTCAGGTTTAAGAGCTACTGACAATGGAACCTGTTAACACTAAGTAAAATGTTTTGGATGAGGAAACAACCTACAAAGGTAACCACAAACCTTTTTAGAGATGGGTACTAGCCTACTCAGTTCAAAGAGGTCTCTCTCTTGTCACTTAGTCTCTGATAGATGGTTTTTCTTGATAAAAAAATGGCTAGGGTTTAAATTTTTGAGTGTATTTAATAAATTTTTGTTGGAAAGGAGGAGAAGGATGTTTTTTGGGCCATGGAGTCAAATCTTGAAAACAAATGAAACTAATGTCTGGTAGATAGAACCTCTCATAGGAACAAAGGCTAAATTAGGTGGATGAAACCTTCAGTTTTGAAATTGTTGTAGGGGGTGAAAGAGGAAAAAGGAAACATATAAAAAAATTAGAGCACCATATAGATGAATTCTGTACTAGTTAAGAAGAAAGGATAGAGTTTAAATTATTTGAGTCTAGAGCACCATTTAGATGAATTATACACTCTTAAATATCAATTTAAACAAAGGAAAAAATGAGATGAAAGTAGAGACACAAGACATACATATAAAATATAAGAAACACATTGTCATCTCATCATCATCCAGGTGGATATCGGTGGACACCCACCTTTTCCAACTCTCTCAAAATATTTTTCTGGCAATTTTCTATTTTTAGCAGTTTTTAACTTTCGAGGCCATTTTAAGGGCCTAAATGAAGGTTTTACGAGATAGAGCTTCTCAATAATAGTTTAAGGCTCTAATTGAGCCCCCAAAATGAATCTCCTCAATGATACCTTTCCAACGAGCTATCGTTCGCATAGAACTGAGATCGTATGCAAAAGTTATGACCCCGAGAAGTTGATGTACTAACTTACCCGAACGGGGCTCACATGGCTTTTGGCACTTCATCTCCTAGGGTTAGGTTTTTGGATGTCTAGGGTTTTTGACAGTCCTGTTTATTGTAAAAATGCCTTCATAGCCTCATTGTAATCATCTTCTTGTGAATGAGTGCAACCGTCACATCTCTTCTTAGAGATAAGCCGCCACCATTCCATCAAGCTTGTTTTCCGCTGCATTTTACAGTTTCAGCTTATTTCCTTATTGAATAGAAAACCAGTTTTACTGCATCTTTGTTATTCTATGTTAAAAATATTTTAATAATATATATTCATTTCGTTCTTCTCATAAAATCCAGATCAGTGGTATCATAGCAGTCTGCTCCTTGTCGTCTTAATGCATGTCCCCAACGAGGTTAGGGTACAAAGAATTGGGTCTCGAGATTGCTTATGTTAAGGACAAAATGTCTCGTATTCCCAAGTGACCTCTCATGGTAGGAGAAAATAAAGATGACGGAACATGATATCCTTTCAAATTTTTTCTTGAGGAATCCCTCACGCAACAGAGGAATGAGATGATGGATAGTTTCGCACAAATCCTTCGGCGACTACCAATAGTTGACGCATCTTCCTCGAGTGGAGGCACTTCCCCCTTCAAGGTACAAATAAACTTCGATATTACTATATTTTAAGGTCAGATAGATGCAGATGTTGTAGACAAGTGGTTGAATCTACTAGAAGGGTATTTTTTTATCCATAACTTTTCGAATAGAGAAAATATTACTTTTTCGCTTCTCAAAGTTGTTCCCCATGTCAAATATTGGTGGGAAACTTTCTATGAGAAAAAGGAAACAGAGAAACCCTCATTATTTACAGTCATGACCACCTAGGAATCCTTTAGGGATGTTATTAAGGAACAATACTACCCTTTTGGAAGTTATGATGACTTCTATACCAAATGGACCACACTGCGGTAAGAAAGAGACCAAACAGTGCCAGAGTTTGCAAATATCTTCCATACCTTACGCACCAAGCTAGGTATCAAAGATTTGGAGTGGCATCTGGTGATCAACTATCACGGTGCTTTGCATAGAAACATCCAGACTGAAATGGAATTTCTGGACATCTGGTCCTTGGGCGTGGCCTACCAGTATGTCATCAAAATCGAGCAGAAGCTCAAACAAAATATGCGAAAATTGGTCCTGGGAAACCCTCACAACAAAATCTAGGAAGGGGCAGACCCAACCTACAGAACAAAGGATAGATAAAATATGGACAGTATCAAGACAACTATTCCAAGCCGCAAGAAAATAATGACATCGGAAAGACAAAGAAAGATACCAGGAAGTGGTGTGACTTCCATAAGAGCCCTTGGTATAACACTGCTAAATGTTGCTCAAAGCAGTGGCTGGTGGCCGAAGTGAAATACTCTGAATCAGATGTGGGTTTTGACTCTGAGTCAGAACCAAAAAGGGGAATATGGATCATTGACACAGAACCTAGTTCTGTCATTGCTACCACCAAGCTCCATCCTGGTGAACCAGACGAGTTAGAAGAAGGAAAACACCTCTTCCATTCATCGATGTGGGTAAAAGGTACCCCATTGAACTTCAATGTTGATAGTGATAACTAGAAGAACCTCATCTCAATAGAGGTTGGAAAGCGGTTGGCCCTCGACAACACCGTACCCACAACCCTACACCATTGGATGGCTCCTCCAAGGAAGCGATCTTTGCGTCAGCCAATAGTGTCGACTGTCATATGGCATCGAGCTCTTCAAAGATGAGGTATTGTGTGGGGTTTCTCCTCTCTAATTTTTTAATGTTCTTTTGGGCCAACCTTATTTATGGAAACATCATGTTGTATATGATTCTAGGCCTCGTATTTTTATTATTACTTTGAACATGAAATTGTACAGGATACCTGAGGTAGTCCCTCCTAGTGATATTTCCTTGATCTCTGCCAAGAAATGTAGGAAGGTCATATCTCAGACCAATAAATTTTTCTTTTTCATGATTCGCTCTCAGAGTGAGTGAAAGATCGCAGCCACATCCAGGGCCTTCTTGGCCGATCTCTCCACACGACATAAGCAAGTGGATAAGGTCATGGAAGAATACTCAGATATCTTCTCCTATCCTACTGAGGTACCTCTACACTTCCAAGTCAAGCATCCCATCGATCTAACCCCAGACACATTGCTACCCAATGGGCTAGTCTATCGTCGCTCTTTGTTAGAAAAAGAGGAGATAAACAAACATATTCAAGAACTTCTCCACAAGGGGCACATACGTCCCAACTCATCGCCTTGTGGGAGCCCAATCGTGTTGGTGCAGAAGAAAGACGGGACCTGGAGACTCTGCATTGTTGGTAGCTCTGAATAAAATCACAGTCTGAAACAGGTATTGGATTCCCCAAATCAATGACCTCCTTGATGATTTCACAGGGTCCAAATACTTCAGTAAGATTGATCTGAAGTCTGACTACCACTAAGTCCCAATAGAACATACATATGTATGGAATACCACCTTCAAGTCAAAAGAAGGTATTTTTGAATGGTTGGTCATGCTCTTTGATTTGACAAATTCTCCAAAAACATTTATGAGGATGATGGATGATATTCTATGACCTTTCACCAATACTTTTGTAGTGGTGTATCTGGATGACATCCTCATCTACAACAATACTTGGGAGGAACACTTGTATCATATTCAATAGGTTCTACACACCCTATGACAACAGGTTCTGCACACCCTACGACAACACAAACTATATGCAAACTTGGAAAAATGCTCCTTCATCATGGAAAGGGTCCATTAATTAGGCTACATCGTTGATCGTCATAGTGTGCATTTGGATCGAGCCAAGATCTAGGTCATCCGTGATTGGCCAACCCCAACCACACTCACTGAACTTTGGAGATTCTTGGGCCTCTCTAATTTATATCACAGGTCGTGTTGGGATTCTCTCATATTGCATGGGCCCTCAGCCAAGTAACCAAGGGTGGCGGTAAGGAAAAAATTGTGTGGGGCCTGTACGAACAACAATCCTTCAATGACTTGAAGAAGCGTTTTTTCTCATTCCCAAATTTTTCATTACTGGACCTACAAAATCCCTTTAAGATTGAGACAGGTGCTTCAGACTATGTTGTGGGCATCAGTCTCACTCAACATGGCCACCCCGTGGAATATCATAGTGAGAAACTATCATATGTTGTTTGTAAGTACCCTACTTACGACAAATAAATGTACTCTATTGTGAAAGCCTGCTACCAGTGGAGACATTAATTTCTTGGGAAGGAGATAGTCATCCACACTGATCACAAGCCACTACAGTTCATGCAGACCCAAGGAAAAAAGAAAAATGATCGCCATCAGAAGTGGTCCACATACTTACAATAGTTTCACCTCGACATCAAGTATAAAAAAGGAAGTACCAACTGAGTTGTTGATTTCCTGAGCTGAACTCCAGTTGCGACACTCACCAAGGTGCTAGACTCTTGTGGCCACAAGACCTCCAGATGGCCCCACCTCTACAAGACCGACCCTGACTTATCCACCACCTACCAAATGTTGGGCACCAAATAATTGGTCTCTAATTTCCATCTTCAATATGGGTTGTTGTGTCGTTTGGGCCATCTCTACATTCCATCAAGTGAGCACATGAAGCTGATTTGGGAAGCTCACTTCAGTTAGGTGGAAATACACTTTGGCATTGAAAATATAGTGGCAATGCTACAAAAACATTTCTACTAGTCGAAACTTCGACAGGATGTCGACAAGTGTATCAGGCCCTGCAGCGCCTGCACTATTGTCAAACCAACCACTAAGAGAGAAGGCATGTACACCCCTATTCCTACTCCTTATAGACTGTGTGAATCCATTTCAATAGACTACATGTCAGGCCTCCCATCCACCAAGAGGGGAAATGACTGTGTTTTTTTGGTTGTTGATCGCTTTTCCAAGATGGTGATTCTAGCCGCCTATAAGAAGAACATCACAGCAAAAGCCACTGCCAAGCTCTTCTTTGAACAAGTATGGGTACATTTTTGGATCCAAAAAAACCATTATCTCAGACTGTTACAGTCATTTCCTCAACAAATTATGGTCGATACTTTGGTCACTGCTAGATACCAAGCTCACCAAATCCATTTCCTTCCACCCCCAGATAGATGGCCAAACTGAGATCGTCAAACAGAGGATCGTACATATCCTGCATATGTACAATTCAAAACACCCCTGCACATGTGATGAGAGTCTTTCCTATGTCCATCATAGCTACAAACGAGCCCTGCATAACTCAACTGGCCATAGCCCCTCTCAGGTGGGGTTGGGATTCCAACCATTGGGCCTCATGGATGTTACACTACCCATGGAGACCACCTCGTCCGACTTGTCCCTTGCTCCACCAAAAGTTGAAAAATCCACCTAGTTCATTGAGAGAATCCAACACATTCGCCAACAGGTTTAGAATATTCTACAGAATTCTAATGCCAAGTATAAGAAACACTATGATCAACATCGGGTGCCACATAAGTTTCAGGTGGGAGACAAAGTTTGGTTGCACTTGCAGAAAAAAATCCTTATAGGGCCCCATAGGAATATTCTCCCACTATGTTATGGGTCGTACACCATCACCAAGGCTATGGGTGACAATTATTTTGAGCTCAACATTCCCCCTTTCTTTGGTCTGCACCCAGTCTTCAACATGGCTCTCCTTCAACCATATTTCCCACCATTATTGGACACCTCAGAGATAGAAGAGCAGTTGACACCAGTAGAGCTCAAACCTGACTACATGAAACAATAATCCATTGATCAGATTGTGGACACATAGATCAAGGGCACTCGATAGAAAATGATCCATCTTTATCGAGTCATCAAAGTAGGGAAGCTCCTGCACCAAGGCAAGTGGCTCACCCAGGGACAAATTCAACAGAAATTTCCTCATATGATGGGGGAAATCAAAGCAATGGAGACCATTTCTTCCTAAGGAGGGAGAATTTATCTAGGTGGATATCGGTGTCCACCCACCTTTTCCAACCCGCTCAAAACAGTTTTCTGACAATTTTGACAATTTACTTTTTTTAGTAGTTTTTAACTTCCGAGGCCATTTTTGTAAATGTGTTGAACCTACATAGAATAGATCTAGCTAGAAAATACTACACACATTTGTAAAGAGAAATTGAGAAAGAAGAAGCGAGATAGAAAGAATGGAAGAATTCTCATTAACCATATTCCACACACAAGAGTGAATAATTCACAGTAGATATAGGATACATGAGTAACTAATGAGCCATAGTGGTGGTATAAATTGATCTGGACACACACCAACAATTACAAGAGTAAACTGCCACCTAGTCTAGTCTCTCAGGTAGTTACAGGAGTGAACTGCCACCTAGCTGAGTTAACTAGTCAACTAGTCTTCAGTTAATTAACGGAACAAAGAGTAATGAGTTGGTGATGATCCCAATGTTGCATGGTGAAAAAACCAATGCAACATCTAAACTCAACTCAACTAGTCAAACTGAAGTGTCAACTAAAAGAGAATATTCTCCAGGTGGAATATTCTCCCCTAAAATATAGGAGACTGGATAATGACTAATTATGACTAATAAACAAGGAATAACTTTAGGAAAAATAAATCCTAGGTGTGTGTGAAGTAACTCCAACACCCCCCCAAACATCACTATGGTGAAAATAAAGAATGGGTCCCAGCTACGAGGCCATGTTAGGTACCCAATACAAAATATACACTGAACTAAACGAGGAAAGAGGGAAAACCTCATGGGAACAAAACCCCCCCTCAAATTACAATGCATAAAATAAAAAATGATATAGAACAAAAGGCAGTTACTAAGCAACCATGTCCTTCACTCCAGCAAGACCTCGCAACTGTGCAAGTTTGTGCTCTTTGAAGATTTTGCTGAAGATGCAGATATCTGCACAGATCTGATGAAGTATATGCATCATTGATATTTCCACACATATCCACTTTATCTTCTTGTAATGAATAATATCCAAATAAATTTTGGATGAAATTTTGAAAACCATGCGGTCGTTTCAAGAAAAATGCTGAAATTTTATTGATTTTAAAACGATCATAACTTCACTTTCCGAACTCCTTTTCGGACGATTTGTTTTTTGAAATTGGATATTTTCCTGAGAGGAATTCAAATATACAATTTGTTTCTGCAAATTTTTCTCATAAAATATCATAATGGATTCGGATGTGAGAGGCTCTCTTTTTGTCTTCTAAGATGCATGCATTGCACATGGAAAAGTGTCTGCATATGAATCCTGAGATGCATGCCATATATATTCCACATGAATCTCAGAAAAAAAATCTGAAATAGAGTAGAGATCATCTTCAATTATTGGAATACAAATTTATGCAAAAACGTTTGTAGAAGACTCTTCATAATAAGAGGCTTGATCTTCTGATGGCCTCTCTTCTGACTCTATTTGTTCGACCTCCTGCATGAAATCTTCAAAATATTCTTTATTCCAAAATAGAACCTCCAATATGGTCCATAATTCATTTGAATTTAATCCTTGTGATTCTTCATATACTTGATGGAAAAGTTCGAGAGAAACAGACATACCGATACTTCCTATGGCCATATCTTGTCTATTGAGAAAGTCATTTTTCTCATCGATAGAATCAGGCTCTACTTCCATTTCCATGGTTATTTGGTATAAGCCTTTGCATATTAGCAGAAGAATTTTTTTTGGCTTCCATTCCAAATAGTTGTGAGGTGTGAGAAGCATTTCCGACAAATAATCCATCTTTTGTTCTCTTCAATCTTTTGTACCTACAAAAAATGATTTGGTGTAGATTTTTCTTAGCAGTCTGTCGGCTTTGATACCATGTAAATGTGTTGAACCTGGACATAATATATCTAGCTAGAAAATAATACACACATTTGCAGAGAGAAATTGAGAAAGAAGAAGCAAGATAGAAAGAATGGAAGAATTCTCATTAACTGTATTCCACACACAAGAGTGAATAATTTACAATATATGTAGTACACATGAGTAACTAATGAGCCATAGTGGTGGTCTAGATTGATTTAGACACACACCAGTAGTTATAAGAGTAAACTGCCACCTAGTCTAGTCTCTTAGGCAGTTATAAGAGTGAATTGCCACCTAGTTGAGTTAACTAGTCAACTAGTCTTCAGTTAACTGACTGAACAAAGAGTAGTGAGTTGGTGATGATCCCAATGTTGCATGGTGACAAAACCAATGCAACATCTAAAATCAACTCAACTAGTCAAACTGAAGTGTCAAATGAAATAGAATATTCTCTAGGTGGAATATTCTCCCCTAAAATATAGGAGACTGGATAATGACTAATTACGACTAATAAACAAGGAATAACCTTAGGAAAAATAAATCCTAGGTGTGTGTGAAGTAAGTTGTAACTCCAACAATTTTGAGAGCCTAAATGAAGGTTTTTCGGGATTGATCTTCTCAATGATATCCAAAGGATTTTATTGTCCCCCAAAAATTAATCTCCTCGATGATACCTTTCCAACGGTCTATCGTGCGCCTAAAACAAAGATTGTATGCAAAAGTTATGACCTCGGGAAGTTGATGTACTAACTTACACAAACAGGGCTCACATGACTTTTGGCGCTTCATCTCCTAGGGTTAGGTTTTTGGATTTCTAGGGGTTTTGACATTCCTGTTTATTTAAAAAATTCCTTCAGAGCCTCATTGTAATGATCTTCTTTCGAATGAGCACAATCGTCACACCTCTTCTCAGAGATAAGCCACCACCATTCCAACAAGCTTGTTTTCCGTTGCATTTTACAATTTCAACTTATTTCCTTATTGAATAGAAAACAAGTTTTACTATATATATGTTATTATGTGTTAAGTATATTTTAATAATCTATATTCATTTCATTCTTCTCATAAATTCTGGATCACGTCACCATTATAATATTTTTCATGAAGGTTCAAGACTTCTGCATTTTCATTTCATTCATATTAAAATTTTTACAATGAAGATAAAAAAATATTATAGTTCTCCAACTCGCCCTTCTTTACATAAAAATGATCAAATATATATAAGCCTATTTACACACTAGGATACTAGGATTTTAAATACTGTTGTCTAGAATGGTGGATCTGGTTACATTGGAAGAGCACAACTCCTAAACAACTTTACTAAAAATAGTAAATTTGTTTTACCATCATAAATGCAAAAAACAAAAAATATCTTATAGAATCATAGATCTGAGTACATTTAAAATATATTGTTGTTGATGAGTCATCAATTTCATGTGGAAATCATCTCGAATCATCCTATGCATTGATGGACAACTCTACCACCTTTGTGTAAAAAACTGGAATTTTTGTTGCGCAAATGCTACCTACAACACTTGCGTAGAAACTTTGCATAATAGACTCCTTTTATTGAAATTAGTGTAGATCCAGATGGAAGCAAGTGACTGTGGTGCTCATATTTGTTTCAACACTCATATTCCAATCATCTCTCACTATTCTTGCTAATGATGTATGCCTACAACATTTGTGTAGCGAGGCCTTGCTACGCAAGTATTGTGTATGGTAGTTTACCAGTCCAACAGCCTTTGCGCCTAGAAAATGCATATACTATCACCCTTGTGAAACTTTTCTCCAATATCAAAATGCATGTTTTCCACAGCTACTATGATATAAAAAAAAATTGAGATGGTCCCATGCGTGAAAAGACAAAAATGTGAAGTTGCTTCAGTCATATTTATGCTACTTCCGCAAGTACTTATAATATTCTTGCGGCCTCATCATTCAATTGAAACCTTTGTTTAAGATGTTTGTTTTCCTTCCTTAGAGTTAACATTTGTACCTTCAAATTTCCCACTTTCCTAAACAAGGTTGCATTTCTCTTCAATTTTGACTGGGCATTGGAAAGGGTTGCACATGCATTTTCTCTAGATGGTTTGCATTATTTAAAGTGTTTCATGAATCTATCAATTGATATCCGCTTTTCTTCCCTGAGTTGAATGATTTTATCTTGATCTTCCCTCAATTGCTTATTAAGCCATCTTATGTTCTTTTCTCCTTCTGTGGGTGAAGTAGGAGGTATTTCACTTGTTTCTTACTTTCCCTATATCTGTGGACTATTATTCCTAGTTAAGTATCTTGTCATAGGTGTTGTGGTCTTGGATACAAATGTGGTCTCGGGGTTTTGAAAAATTCCCTTTCCCTTGGATGTTTGCATTTTAGGATCTGTCTTGACTTGTGGTGTATGTACCTCAGGAGATTTCTCTTCTAGCTTCCTCTTTAATTCTCTATTTTCTTGGAAAAAATGAGCTATCACATGCTGAGCCTCTTTGAGTTGTTGCTTCATTCCCCTAAATTATGAGTCTTTCTATGTTGATTTACCTTTTTCTTCATCCATCTCCTGGGTTGCAACCTCAACAAATTATGTCTACACTGTGGGTGTGGGAAGCCTTCTAGTAGCTTCCCTTGTGGTTGGTCTGTTGGGTGTTTATGTCTCCTTTGGCTCATCAGTGAGATGTAGCCTCCTACTCTTCTTCAGATTTGGCTGGTTAGGTGAAGATCCCTCAACCTCTTTTCCTTTTCTCTTTGCATGTTCTGCAACATCTCTTTTTTTTTTACTTGAACTATTAGATTCCATTTTTTTAGCAGACAAAGGGGTATCTCCTTTGGGGTCCAGGGGAATATTTGATGATGCTAAGAAAGAATACCAGTCTCTGTTCATATTTATAATCTCCTCAACCACTAACAAATTTACCGAGGAGAAATGGAACAATCTACTCTTAAGTTGGTCATCCTTGGCTTGGACTTTGTCTTCCATTTTTCCTAGGCTTCTATACAGGTAAAAGGGTAAGTTTAGAGGAATTTTCCCTGTGAAATGCACGAGGAGCCTTATGTGGTATTGATACACCCTGTCAAACCTACCCTCACAAGTAAAATACCTTTGTATTACTCTCAACAACTTCTAATAGGGTTCCAAAATAAACTCCCTGGGGATAGTGGCACCCATTTTCTGCTTTCTATACTGAGGCTTGAGGAAATCAATGTAAAACATAAGCTCTAGAGGCATACCTTTAAACCATTTCTCTCCTTGTATGGGAATCTTTTTCACAACTAATATGGTCTCTTCTGATACTGGAAAGGTGACCCCTACAATGATTGTATTGACACCATTAAAGTTCAGGGTGAAATCCTTGGTTAGCTACACGTTACATCCCTAGATTCTTTCATAAACTATCATACACCCAACCTGCTCAAAAGACACCTTGTATGCAGAGTTTGAGTTTACCAGGGTTAGCCCTTAAGGTTCATATCTTAGCACATTTCTTCCCTTTTATTTCTTCTTTTCCTGTGATGTCATCTTTGCGAGGTCAATTTCAAATTGTTCAAGGAAAATATATCTTGAAACTCAATAGAGAAGCTTGCGTAGCAAGTTTGTAGTGCTAGGTTTTAGCTTGGATAAGAGAATCATACCTTTGTTGTATGAGAGGTGAACTATGCAAGGGTTAGACTACCATAAACAATGGGCTCAAATGTTTTCACACATTGATAAAGTTGATTTCAAAATATGCACAGTGAACATAGAGAAACATGATTTTGCATAGTGAATGGCAGCAATAGGGTTTGTGTAGCGAGGAAACCTACACAACATTTGCGTAGCAAGGGAGATCGTTTGCGTAGCAGAGATATTTGAAGCTTGCTTGGGAGACTAAATATTATGCACAGATCATGACTGCAATGCAAATAGATAAAGGGTGGAAAATATACATACATGAGTGGATAAGGGGTGGATTTCAAAAGAAAGTACTTGCCCAAAGATGACAAGACCTCTCAAATCAATTTGAGTAACTTGCACAACAACTTTCAGGAGTGCACACCCTTTTTAAACTTTCCAATAGTACAATGACATGGATTTTTATCATGTTCCTTTTCTGACCTCATCAGGTGTGATGATGATCCATGATACCTCCTTTGATATGATCTTCATCCCTAATCTATGACTCGACTCTGACACATAATTTCCCAATTTGTGACATGATTTTAAACTTAGGGAAATAAGGACCTTTACAAATATTCAACATGATGGAATCTTATACCCGTTGATGGTGTATCATGAGATAGACACAACACTTTTTGACTCAACCTATGACTTAACTCTCTATTGACATGCATATTACCTTTATTTGATAAAATGACCCAAGGATTTTTTTAGCCATATCATAAGACAAACCACACACTGTGACTCAATTAGGAATGTCTTGGTCTTCTCAAGACCAAGGCATGACTTTGCAAACTCTAAACAAACCTCTAATCCTAGGTATGAAAATCACGGTGCTAACAACTGGCTCCACTAGGGATGTTATCCTCCTTGTGAGTTAGAAAAGAACAATAGACCATGTGCCTAACCATTGTGCCTTATTTGACTCGAAAATACTGTAAAACTAAACAACAAATTGTCTGACAAGACTTGATAGAAATCAACTAAACTCAGCATAAACTTAGGGCCTTCCCTTCGGGCTTCAATTTTCTGCTAAACTTCAACTGCTTTATCTAGAAAATAATATGGTTATTTACAATGAAATGGAAAGACTAAAATATTTTCAAGAAAGGTAGTATTTGAGAAACCTGTCATTCATAGGTCCTCCACCAATAATATTTCCATTGAGTTTCTGCATCAAGTACGCATTATTCCCATGGTATGAAAAAATCATAAATGGTCCCAACCAAAGGTGGTCAAACTTTCCATGCTTCCCTTTATCTTCATTTCTTGCATCTCACTTTAGCACCAAATCATCAACCTTGAAATCATCATCCTTGTATGCCTGTCAAAGGATCTTTTCATTTTGTCTTGATGCAGTTGTGAGTTGTTGAACACTTGTTCTCTCATTTTTTGCACATGGATTAGTTAATTTATACTTCTTTGAGCATCATTTGGTTCAACTTCATGTTCTTGTAGCAATCTCATCACTAGAATTCCTAATGAAGTAGGAAATACTACCTTTGTTCCATATACAATCTGAAAAGGTGATGTAGCAATAGACATCTTGGTGGTGATCCTATCAGCCCACAATGCATAAATAAGTTTCTTGTGCCAAGATTTCTTGTTTTCCTACATAAGCTTCTTAATAATTCTGGTCAAGCTTTTGTTGGATGACTCAGCCAACCCATTACCTTGTGAGTAATAAGATGTGGAATGACCAAGATTTATGTTATAGTTGCTACAAAATTTATCCATTTTCTAAGACTTGAATGTTGTTGCATTGTCAGTAATGATCTTCACTGGAAAACCAAATCTAGACAAAATATTGCTTTCTAGAAATTGAATGATAACAACATCAATAGCTTTCCTTGTTGGGACTGCTTCAATCCATTTGGTGAAGTAGTATGTGGCTGTCAGTATCCACCTATGTTGAGTTGAGGATGGTGGATGGATATCTCCTATAAAATCAAGGCACCATTTCCTAAATGGTGCTTCAGTAGAGATAGGTTTTAAAAGAAAGGGATGCAACTTTATTTTTCCATCAAAAAATTGGCACTTGTGACAACTTGAGACCTCCTTGTATATATCTGAAAAAATACTAGGCCAATAGAACCTTGGCCTTAGTATTTTATGAACAGTGGTTTTCCAGTAATGATTCCTTCCACAATTACCTTTATGAAACTCTTTGATAGCATGTTTCACTTCTTCTTCTAGTAAGGAATTTATAAAAATTCCACCTGGATCTTTCCAATACAGAGAATGGTCTAGAATGAAAAACTTTGTTGCTTTCAACTTCAAAAATATGACCTTTTTTTTTCTTAATTTAGGAGGATATTGTAAATTTATTAATACATAAATAATAGCAACATACCATGGAGAATCAAGGAATTTCTGAGATACTTGTGGGACTGTCTCTTCTTCTGAATTTGTTGATAGGCCAGTAATGAAATTAATCCCCAAGACATCACAATTGGACCATTCCATCAGCTTTACAAGTCCCTGACCTTTAATCAGATTTGTAGGTTTAATATCAAGGTTATACTCCAAAAAAACAACTATCCAGTTTCCCCTTCTACCTTCAGGATCAGGCTGAGTTAAAATGTCTTTCACAGAATTGTTGGGCACATAAGTAATAACATGGGAGTGCAAGATATAAATTCTAAATTATTTGAGGGCCTTCACCAATGCATATCCATGTTTCTCCATGATGTCATATATCATTGGAGAGTCTCTTAGAGTCCTACTATAATAGGATATGGGCCTTTCAAAATTTTGTTCATCTTTTTGCAAGAAGACACCAGCAATGGTGTGTTCCGAGTCAAAAGAAAAAAAGATTAAATATTTTTGCAAAATTTGGACTAGCCAATATCGGTGCTTTGGTCATTGCTAATTTAATATATTCAAAATAATTCCTAGCTTCATGAGTCCATTTTATGTCACTTCCCTTTCTTAGCATGTTAGTAATATACTTTATGATTTCATCCAAGTTAGGGATAAACCTTTTCAAAAACGTTACTCTACCTAGGAAATACTATACCTCCTTCTTGCTCCTGGGTGTGCCAATATTCATAATTGTTTCTATTCTTCTGGGATCTATCTTTATTCCTTCCTTTGAAATGATGTGACCAAGTAATTTCCCTTCTTGCATTCAAAAATTGGACTTTTTGGGATTCAATGAGATGCCAAACTTCCTACATTTCTAAAAGACATTTATCAGATGTTTTAGATGTGCATCATCAGAATCTAAAAATACAATGATATCATATAATTAAATGACAATAAACTTATCTTTAATATCAACAAATTCTATGTCCATGGCCCTTTGGAAGGTTTCCACTGCATTCATAATCCCAAAAGGCATTGTGTCATACATGAAGATGCCCCAAGGGGTTGTGAAAGTTGTCTTTTCTTGATCATAAGGATGCACCATGATTTGTTTGTATCTAGAAAACTCATCAAGCATTGATATTTTCTGTGATCTAACCACTTTCTGCAGAATGTAATCCATCTTGGGAAGTGGATAATTGTCTTTGAGATACACCCTGTTCAGATTCCAAAAGTCTACACACAACCTGATATCACCACTTTTCTTCCTGACAGGCACTAGGTTAGCAACCCATTTAGAAAATATTAAAGACACTATAGTTTTGGCATCAAACAAATTCCTTACCTCCTTCTTAATCAATGGAAGCAACAAAGGATTAATTCTTCTCAACTTCTGTTTTAAATGTTTGTGATCATCCTTGATTAGAATTACATGTTGAATCACATTAGTATCATATAATACCTTTAAATCCTCATATCTCCAGGAAAATACATATAAGAAATCTTTCATTAGGATGATATACCTTTTCTTAATTTCTAGATTGAGTGTCTTTGACAGTTTTATGATCTTGGGATCTTCCTGAGTCCCAATATTGCAATCTTCTATGTCTTCATCATTTGCAGTGATTTTAGGATTTCTGGCTACATCATTGTTGTCAAAAAGATTTTCCAATGCGACCAAGCCCTTGGGAATGATGTTATTTTTGAGTTTCATTATATCTCTATCAACAATCTGATTTTGAAAACAATCATCATTTTTTAACAAAGTTGCATATTCTTCCTCTTCACAAAAATACTCATCGTCAATGTTTGAATTGCCAAATTCATCACTCATCTGAAGAAATATTTCTACATGTTTTTCATATTCAAAAAGTTGAAAATACTTAATGTTGTCATGTACTACTAACCTGTGCTTGACTTCAATTTCATACCTTTTGTTAGGAAAAAATGGAATTTTGAAAATAGAGATTGAAGTAGCTAGAGCATCAACAATGGGATTTTTCCCTCTTGGAATCACTGAGAGGTTATATTCTGAAAACTCTTCAAGAATATCAAGTACTATATTCCTATATTCCCTTAATATAGGATTCTTTGATTGATATATAACCTTTACCTGATTTATAACAAGATTAGAATCCCCATGTATAGTTATCCTCTTAAAACCCAATTCTTTCAAAGTCTCCAATTCCAAAATCAGTTCCTCATATTCAACCATGTTATTGGCGCAATCAAAAGAAAATTTGCAAGAACGAAGTTTTGTACATGTCTTGGGAGGGATAATCCACACACTTGCATGAGCTCTCTCTTTGCTAGAAGCTCCATCAAACTTCATGTTCCATATCTCATCCTCTTCACTATTTTGTTGATCTGTAATTTTCTCTGTTTGATGATTAGATTTATCTTTCATGGGTATAAAAGTCCTTGAATCTTCCTCTTCAAAGATTAGGTCATTATAGAAAATAGAAGAACCAACATTAGTGTCTATAGAGTAAATAGGATTATTGTTTGGTTGGGATTTGTTACTCACCATGTACTTAAGTAGTACTTCTCTGTACAATCTCCTTTCTTGGCCAAAAATAGGGATAGTGGCATATGGCATATCCATTTTCAAAGTGCCTTTCAACTTTGCAACCCATGATCTTGACAAAAGCATGCCAAATTTTGGAGAGATATCAGCAAAAACCACATCCATAATGGGATTTTTTGATGGAATTTGGGACAATGACACAACCAAATCTTTGATTAAACCCAAGAATTTCACCTTCCCTGGGTCAAAAGAGAAAACATCCTTGTAAGGCCTGGTAATGTCTATACCTAGCTCATCCATGACTACCTTGGGGATCATATTATGAGATGCTCATGAATCTAACATAGCATTATGTAAGGCCATATCATGAATTTTAAGACTAACATAGAAAGGGGGTACATCATCAACATCACCACTCTCCTCCGCATGAGGGCCAAATAAGATAGAAAGGTGATCAACTTGCACATTTAAAGTGTCAGAAGCTTCTTCCATCTTGAGAATATTAATGATTTGATTTCTATATTTACCATTTTTAATCAGCTCATTGAATGGAACAAATATTTTGATTTTAGCCATTTTACTTTCAAAATTAAAAGGAGATGGGGTTTTTTCTACCTCTTTGATGAATGCTTCCTTTCTTGACTCGGGTATATTCTTTTGGGGGTCTTATTTGAATTTTCATTTCTCCATTTCATCCTTTGTTGAACTGTCTTTCTTAGTTTGATGTGAAGAAGGTGTATTGATATGAAGTTCCCTTGTATAATTTCCCTTTGGGGGGTTTGCAGGCACCTTTTTACTTATGAGGTTGTACTATTTTTGAAGCTGCATAATAGCATTTTAATATCCCTTCTTAAACTCTTATGTTTTCATTGAAAACATATCATCATTATCCTGCATAAACTTATCATTTGAATCCATAAACGAATCATGTTATTCTTTAGTTAAGAACACATTTGTTTCGATCATCACAACAATGCATATTGTCTTCAATTGTTTGATCAAAATATTCATTTACATAGTTGTTTTGGAAATGAGGTTTTATTTGTTGATCATCTTGATTTCTTTGGTCTCTTTTCTTGATCTGTGGAACTGAATCTCTTCTAAAATTTTGATTTCTGGGCTGAAAATCAATTTGATCTCTAGTGTTAGGCTTATTATCCAAGGACATTGTTTCAATAAACCTTTCCATAGTCTTCATCATCAAATCACAATTTTCATATGATGAATGAGAAGTTGAGGGTTGTGCCTCTCCATGAACCTTTTTCATACCTCCATCATGACTATGTTTGATCTTCCCTGAGGCCATCAGATTCATCTCCACTTCAATTGCATCACTCGTCATGTCATCTAATTGTCATAAAATTGGCTTAGGTTAATGGATATTTGGTATGGATTGTTGGTTGTCATTGACGTCAACCATTGGAGAGTGATATTGTATATTGATGTCAAACCTTAGTGATTGATTTCAACCCTTGGAGAAAGTCTGGTACCGAATTCTGGTAGCACAAAGGTTTGAGTAATGGACACAAGTTTGTTTGATGTATAATAGTATGGTTTTTAATATATTTGAAGTTAATACTATTCTATATGCGTATTACATGTCATTGAATTTCCATTGGTATGTGGAACATCACATAAATTCTCACGGTTAGAGAGTTATGGCCATGTGAAGTTGGAGAACCCAGGTTTGGGTAATGGATCCAAGTTTGTTTGATGTATAATGATATGAGTTTTGATATATTTTCAGGTAATACTATTCTACATGGATAGTAAATGTCATGCCATTTCTAGTGGTATGTGGAACATCACATAACCCCTCACGGTTTGAGAGTTATGGCCTTACGAGTTTGGAGGACCCTCATATGTTGGCTAGAAGCCCCAAAAGGTCAAAGTAGTCAAAGTGGTTTAAGATATTTTAGAAGGTAAATAACAAATTGAAGTAATGAGTGTACTATGATTCAAATTGAATACAAAATAAATTATTTAAATAATAAAGTTAATAGAGAAATTACTAAGTTGACAAGTGGTTAGAAGTGGGTTAGCCCTAAAATAAGGAAAGTGGTTTAAGATGGTTAGAAGGTAAACCATTGAGGTAAAGTGAAGTGATGAGTGTAATATAAGTCAAAGTGGATACAAAATAAATTATTTAAATAATAAATTTAATGGATAAATTACTAATTGGACAAGTGGTTAGAAGTTGGTTAACCCTAAAATAAGGAAAGTGGGTTAAGATGGTTAAAATGTAACCCCTTGAGGAAGCTACATGAAAGTATAAATAAGAGGAAAGGTTCTCTCATTTTAATCACACTTGAGAATATTGAATATCTACAGGTGACTGAGGTAACCAAAGGATATCTGAGCCGAATTTCAGAGGGAAGGTGAAGTAAAGAAGGCCGAAATTCAAGTGAGGATAAATTCTTTTGATGATGCTTTCTAAGGTATGTTATTTATAGGTCATATCACCATTTTCACAATAACGTTTTTTATAGAATGATTCAGACTTTGGAATTTATAGGCCATTGAGAAAACATATCCAAGTAGTTGTGGTACAGATTTCAGTTTGTGGTTTGTTGTATTTTTGGAGTTACACTACGTGGAAAATAGGGTTTGTGGCTAGTCCTGAAACTAGTCTAAAACAGGTGTTTTGGGTAAAAATGTCATAACTTCTTCATAAAAAATACAAATTAAGTAAGACCAAAAGTGTTGGTTATAGTACAGTATTTAGTATTCTGTGTAAATGTTTCAGATCCATACAATAAATAATCTGTGCGGGGCCCGCTCTACAAGTTTGCTCTCTAGAATAAGACAAAATTCAACAAGGTGTGCCATTTTTTCTATAAATCCTTTTCTAAGAGGTTCCAAGTAGTGACACTTGGAGGAATTGCATAAAACACACTGAATAACATTGTGTACTATTTTTAGATCTTTATTCATTACAGGTACATAGTTATGATTATTTCAAGTTAAGGTTATTGACTAATCCAAAACTAGTCATGTGAGACTAAAGTAAAGTTTGATGAAAATGCTAGTCTCTTGTTGTTAAAGTTAAGGAAGGTTTGTAGGTACATGATCATATACACCAGATTTATTACAGATTTACAAATCATATTTGGATGATGAAATTGATGAGGGCTTTTGGTTGAGGTACATGTTGGGTACATGGTTGAGACAAGTGGTTGATGAGTAGGCACATACATGAGGTGTATAGTTGATGATGTTGGTACATATTGATGAGTCATAGTTGATGAGTATTTGATACATGATTGGTACATACTTGGTACATGTTTGGAGGCACTTGTTAGTAGTATTTTTGACACATGGTTTATAGATGATGTAGCATACTTGTATTGGTATATTATTAGATGCACATATTGATATTGGTGATGATTATGAGTTGTTGTGTTATGGTTGGTTGATGCACATATTTGAGAGTTTTCATGGTAATTGATATTGGTGAGTAGATATGATTTGGTTGATAATATTGATGAGACAAGTTGTTGTGATAGGTTGTTTGGATAGGTTGTCGTGATAGGTTATTTGTATAGGTTTGGTGCATGGTTGATGCACTTGTTCACGGTACAGGTTTTGTATAGGTCAATGCATGGTTTATGCACTTGTTCATGGTACAAGTTTTGTATAGGGTAGTGCATGGTTGATGCACTTGTTTATGGTATAGGTTGATTACAGGTTGAGGTATAGGTTGGTGCATGGTTGATTCACTTGTTTATGGTACATGATGATTACAGGTTGATTGGTACAGGTTTACAACAATATATCTCACATTGATAGTGTGAGATTGGTTCCATCATTCTACTTATACGTCATGGTGGTTGGACGGGGCAATGAAAAGTGGTTGTAGGCACCTTTTGGTTGTAGCCAGAGAAAATAAGGGGTTGTATCCGCCTTCTGGTTGTAGCTTGAGAATTGGGGAGTTGGAGCTTCGCTCAGGTTGTATCCTGAGAAACTAGGGGGTTGGAGCCTCCTTCCCGTTGCAGCTGGAAAACAAAGGAAGTTGGTGCTTCCAACAAATGTAATTATTCAATACATATAAGAAAAATAATTGTGTGGTTTTCTCCTGCTTTGGGTTTCGACGTAAAACATTGGTGTATTGTGTATGTGTATGATTGTTCATTTGTTCATTTATTATTTACTTTGCATTTATTGGATGATAATGCTACATTGATATAACACTTGGTTTATATGGTTAAAAAGGATTAAATTTCTCTATTACTAATTCAACCCCCCTCTCGGTAATCCAACAATTGGTATCAGAGTCGGTTACTTCAAGAAACAATTTAACCACTGGAAGGAGATCATGGATTATTCTGAGAATGGAATACCAATGTTTAATGGTCAAAATGGTTTTAAGTATGAGATGTGGAGTATAAGGACAAAATTATTTTTATAGGAACAAGAACATTATATTTGGCTATCAGTTGTTACAGGATATGATAGTTCAAAAAGGGAAAAGACTGCAGCCAAGACGGAATTGAGGAAGAATAACAAAATAGAAATGGAATTCATCTGGGAAGGATTACCTAATCCGGTAAGAGAAAATGTTGGTAAATGTTCATCAGCAAAATAACTTTGGGACAAGTTACATGACATATATTCTTCACCCATCACAGATTTAGAAAATTTCAAAGAAGATGTAGATACAAATCAAGAAGAATTATGTTCACCATGTCAAGCAGATTCAGAAGATGAAGAGTACATAATCACCAGAGGTATGTTGTTTTGTTTTAATTGTGAAAAACGTGGACATCTTGAAATAGAATGCCATGAAGGAAATGAGACAGAAAAACTAATTGAAAAGGAAGACAATTATGAAGAAGAATTTATTAGTGCTTTAGATGAACTAAGAGAAGAAAACAATTCACTCAAGAAAGAATTGATGAAACAAAAGGAAAGTGTTCACATTTTTGAAGAAGCCTAACAAGTCATCAAGAACTTAAGAAATCAGCTAGAAGAAGCTAGAAAGATCCAAGAAAATCTTGAATATCAAAAGAAGTGTTTGGAAACCAACATAGCAGCACAGAAGGAAGAAGCACAAATGAGAGAGAAGATATTGATATATCATCTTAAGGAAAGAACTAACGATCTAAACCAGCTTGAGGTAGATTTTGGTCAAGAATAGAAAGGACTTGAAGAAGAAATAATCACATTAAAAATTCATCTTGAAGAAGCAAAAAGAATAGAAGAAGTCACGAAGTCTTAGATAATGAAGAAAGAAGAAGAGGTTGAGAACCTTGAAGAAGAATTTGTCACATTGAGAAGTAAAATTGTCAAGCTCAACAAGAACGTTGAAGAGACAAAAACATCCACATCAGTTATAGAGAATGAAGAGAAGCACTCTAGGTTTCTAGAAAAGAAGAATGAAGAAAATAAAAAGAGTTATGCAGAAGTCCTCAAAGGAAGGAATCATGGTCAACTAGAATATAAGAAAACTATTGAAGATACATGTTCAAGAAGACCATCCATGTTCAAGCCACAAAGAAGCTTTAATCATGATCATGATCAGTCAAGGAAAAAATTCAGAAGGACTACACCACAAAAAAGATCATTCACTCCTAGGTATGCAAATTTATTTTATGGTCATTTTTTTATTGTAATAACTTTGGACACAAGGTTGTAGATTGTAGGGATTATAAAATAAATGTTCGAGCAATAAATGCCTATGTGGCCCCATGTAACATTGAATGTTACAAATGTCATAACTATGGACACATAGCTAGTGATTGTAGAAGCATGATCGATACTTCCATGAAAGAGAACACTGATATCATATGTAAGAAAGTGTGGATAAGAAAACACAAAGAAAAGGTAAACAAAGACCAGGTCCTAGAGATCACAATATTGGCAATAAAACGAGATGAAGAAAATTCTACAGAGAAAAGGAAAGATGTCAGATACATAAAGGTTTGGAAAATAGCCGAAAGAAAAGAAGGCAGGTAAATAAGGAATAGGTTCAAGATATTGTACATTCAGGCATTGTAATGAAAGATGAATCCATAGACATAAATAAAGAAGTCAGAGCTCAAAGAGATGATGAATCTACCAATGAATATGATGATGAATACACATCAGAGCATGAATTGTTCTGAGCCATCCGGCTTAGAGACTCCCAAGTAATATGAATATTAGATAGAGGGAGTTTATGCAATAGTCGTGATAGACCAAAGAACCATTATTCGAGCATCTTGCAGAGTTTGAGAAGACATATCCAGAGAAGTCAGTTAGCAGAAGTACATTTTGATATATTAATCAAGACTTCATGATAACATAGTGATAAATGGGTCAACATTATGGACAGTTGTTGTTGTTGGGAAAAATACCTTACAGACTAGCAAACTAGGGTCAGACTTGCATGCAGATTTTGACCATAAAGAAATTACTTTTTAACCTACCACCCAAAACTTAAACCCCTCTTTCAAAAAACATGCATGGAAAGGAACTACTAACCTTTTTATTGGCGTTTGGTGTAGATCCTTCGTTGCGCTTTGACCACTTGCTTACGCTGATCCTTCCAAAGATGATCTGCAATCAAAACAAACGACTATGCATGCATGCTACTTCTCTACTTGAGGGTTAGAAATTAAGCATAAATTAAACAAACCATAGATAACTCATGCATTGGGATGGGAAAAGTATTATTTTATTATTTGAAAAATGAATCAACTTACAATCAAAGTCGAGACCAGCCACCGCTCCTTGCTCCTGATCCTGGGCTCCTCCTCTTCTGTCCTCCAACTTCTTTGCGTTAAATCTCCTTTGGCATGAGGAAATGCTAAAGGGTTGGGACAATGGATTTGGCAAATGGGCAGAGTTTCTTCACTATATTTTTTCTCTTTCCAAATGGTACCCCTACCCCTTCTTTTATAGGCTAGAAGGAGCTAGGGTTTTGGACGAACCCTCGGCCATGCATGGCCGAGAGTTTCAGTTAACTGACCCATATTTTTTTTTTCCATCGACAACTTTCCTTTTTTTTTCTTTGTTAGGTACACGCGGGCTGTAGTGGGACTTCCAGCGTGCACACGCGTGCAGTAATTCGTTAGGGCGCGTGGGCCTTGACACAAGAGGATTTCCAAAGAGTTTTTCAGCAGATGTTTTGACAATGAAGGGATATGAGTTGGTCTGATGCCAGGTAAGCATGTGTGGTGCAATTTAGGGTTATAATAGATGCCCCCTAATGTGTGAGGTCAGAAGAGCATCTGATGGTCGAAATACATTACCAATATTTTACCAATCTTTACTGACGTGCTGAATGAGTGAGCCCAAGGATCAGTAACCAGGAGGTGTCATCTGCAAAATAACAAATGTCTCACCGAGGCGGGCATACCCATTCTTTGGATAAAATAGAACCATGGCTACCAATCAAATACACCGTAGATCCATGTCAAGTAACTATAAAGAGTAGTCGCGAATAATACACAGTGGAGCTACATCTCGAAATCAGAAAGATAGACATATAGAGTACCCATCTTCCATAAGCTGATTCATCCTGATGGTTTTACTTCAGAGCTCGAGCAACAACTTCAAAATCTTCTAAAACTCGGGTAGGAGTGTAATATGAGTGTACGACTGCACTACCTATAGGTCTTCAACGGCACGTCAGTTATGGACTTGATAATCTTGATGATCGGACTGAAGGCTTCAGTGATTTCGAGCAAGGACTTGATTGGACGTTCAGGATGGTCGGGTATGCAGACAAGAGACATATTGTAGAGGGGCTGACTCATGCTTAGTGACAAACTTCCCTTGGATAATAGCACGACAAGTGATAAGACTCAGGCAACATATATGTTAATCATAAGTCTACGAAGTAGGAGGCAACGCAAACTCTCCATATATTTGGAAGAGTAACCAAACGGTGGAGGACACAACTCTATATAGCGAGAAAAGCTTCTTAAGGTCGTACTACATCCCATAGTCTGATGATCAAACAGAAAGATGTGCTTTATCCAAGGGCGACTCATTATGCTGCCAATAAAGAAAATCCTTTTCCCATCCTCTTTTTGGGGTATATTTTATTTTTTTGTTCTTTTTGATAAGTTTTGAAAAAGAATAAAGGAATATTACGTTACAATGGAGGAACGAGTACTACAAACATACAAGCTCGAAGCACAAGGACAAGACTGATGTTCTGGTAAAATGATACTCGGGAAAAATCCTCCAGCGGCCAAAGGTGTTAAGACGCAGAAGCAAACTGTCACAAGGCTGGTGGATAAGGTATGCAAATGTGGTTGATAGAACACACAATGGTAACGTCCTTCGATGTAAGTTTAATGAGCCTAGAGAAGGTAAGCTCGATGGTTTTTCATGTTTAGAGAGTCTGAAAAAGCATAAAAGGAGACTCCGCTGGGGTACCGTTTTCGACAATAGTCTAGTCGGTTCGAAAAAGGGATAAACTAGCACCGATTAGACGTCAATTCAAAACCATTTTATAGAGTGTGACGAGTACAAGATCACTCGGCTATTTTTTCACTTTTAAGGAGTCTGAAAAAAAACTTAACTATGGACTCCGTCAGGAATATTCTTCTGGACCAATTTAACGAGTGTGAAAGAATAAGGTCACTCGACGATCTTTTCAATTTTAGGGAGTCTGAAAAGAGCTTAACTATGGACTCCATGGCGGTTTTTTTTTCGTAAATTTAGTCCCTCGGGCCCGGAAAAGGAATAAAATTATACCTGAGGATACTCTTCTAAAGAATAGGAATTCAATAGAGTATACCTTTGTTCGTACAGTTGACCATCCGGACCAAAATAGGGGTAAACTACCGTCGGACAGACGTGACTTCAAATGTCAGTTTAACGAGCGTGAAAGGTCACAAGATCGCTCAACAATCTTTTCATTTTTAGAGGGTCTGAAAAGGGCTTAAAAGGAGACCCGCTTATGTTTTGGGAGTCGTGAGGGTGAGACAAAGAGTGAAAAATACCCATGCAAATGAGACTCAAACTCATATTCAGGAAAGACTATATGGACTCCGGAGCCTACAGTGTTTTTTAGAAACGACATGGACACCATAATGCAACGAGGACCTAGCTAGGGCATCCATGTTCTGGTAAGCTCTACCACCAAGTCGCGACACTTATAGAGAAGATATGATGGTTCTGTGTCACAATCTGATGGGATCGATCCTATAGCATAAGAAAAAGGCAACGAGATGCAAAAGTTGGGGTGGTATCCTAACCTATATGCTCAAGTTTTTTTTAATTTTTTTTTAATTTTTTTTTTATGGACCGTCAATATTTTTTCGAAACTCAAAAAAAATTGTCCCAATACCTGATCAAATCCCTCCCATATAACTCCTAAATCACTCTAAATTGTTTTTGGTATAAAGAAACTGATAAGGGGGGCCAAAAAAGTGACAAAAAGAGGCCAAAAAGTCTATAAATAGAAGATGGCAGCTCATTATCACCATTGCTGATTTGGAAATTGACTCTGGAGCCAAAAGACCCCCTTTGCCAAAGATAGTGATTCCAGGAGCTATAGTGGAAGAAATGAGCTTCTTCTTGGACCAAGTAAGTACAAACTCATCTAGCTAGTCAATACTTCATTTTAGTCATTTAAGTTATTTTTTGGGTGGGCGTCGACCTTAAAAAGGTTGGCCCTAGGTACACGCAGGTTGTCCAGAGACAGCCCACGGGTACACGCGTGCAGAGTAAATCCTGCACGTGTGTACACGCGACTGTCACCTCTACAGACCACGTGTACCCCCCCTATTGATGGAAAAGAAAATTAAAAGAAGTATTGACCCTCCTTTACCTTGTTGTGTTGGCAGGATGTATGTCCAGTGGAGGGAAAGGGAGCATGAGGCAATCAGTGAGTTGGTTGCTGCAGATCCGAATGTTGTGGCCGTGTTAATGCAATGCGGTTTGCTCAAATTCTTTTTATGTTCGTTTATGCGCGCACAACCAAGGCTATTGAACGCCTTGATTGATTACTGGCATCCTGATGCAAAGGAATTTATGCTAGAGGGACAACCATTGGTGCCCACCACTGAGGACATTTACTTTCTGACTAGCCTCTCAAGGAGAGGGGAACTAGTCAACTTCCAGACTTTTCCTGTGGGGCTGAGCAAGATCTCGGAGTTGATAGTTGAGTACTGTGAGGCTGGGACCGAACGTGTAGGTTCCTAGGTACCCATTAGCAAGATTACCAACTTAGCACTACAGACTATCTTGTTACTTATTGGACAGATTACCGGCTCAACAGCCGTGCATTAGGCTTCGCGCGCACAGATGAACTGTGCTATCCAGTGCATGAATGCAATTTTTTTTTATTGGAGTACCACACTGCTAGAGTGTATGAAGAGGCAATTGACAGATTGCCGACATCGGACACAAAGGAACTTCGGGTTTGGGACTATCTTGTGTTCATTCTTTTTCAAGAGAGTTCCGTGTTTTAGTTCTCGGGTTGTAGTACGAGGACATCTGGCCTTTTTCCCTGCAGTGTGTAGATGGGCAGTGTTACTGCTGCGACAGGGTGGTGGAAGGACTGTTGAGGCCTTCGACGATGACTTTTTTGCTTGGCTGTCATGACAGATCCTAGCTATCGAGGACTACACGTATGCAGGGATAGACTTCTCTAGAGATCCAGAGATACCCGTGCCTCCTGGTGAGGAGCAAGGGGAGATGGGTAAGTCTCCTCCTTTGTAGTGTTTTTGTTTGCATATGTAATTTTTATGTCTATTTTTATATATATCATTTTTGTATGCCAGATTATTTGATGGGTAAACGTTTATTGCATGAAGATGTGGGACCCGTGTGACCTGCCGACTATGCACGGAACAGGCGTCACCCACGACCGGAAGCCGTGTCTTCCACCGCTGGGAGAGCAGCAGTAGCAGGGAATCTCCCAGCAGGAGAGGCCGCGAGGGTCCTTAGGCGAATTGAGCGTAACTTTACTGCAATCACTCGCACAGTCCCGATGGCAGAGATAGAGGACCTGCAACCATCCATGTAGCCTCATGTTGTGGGGGAACCTCGGACATGGGTCCATTTGTTTAGGCGTTTAGCCCGTGAAGTAGATGATTATAATAGGGCCCATAGGCCCTGAACAGACTCTAGACTTTATGTGCCACGAGCACCTTGTTGTATATATTTTTTGAGGGCATAATCCTAGTGACTCGTTACTATTCCCATTTTTGAGGCGCTTGCGTCCATCTATATACTCTAGTGATTTTATGATGTTTATATATGGTTTTTATCTTTTTTGTGTCTTATGGATTATGTGTGCAAAAATGTATTTACATGTTTATGTCCATGATCTTTTTATATGTGGGCAAGATGCCAATCTAAAATTTGATTAGCTAGAGTATCTGTAATTTGGTTTAATCTCCTAGGAACATGAAAATATGTAATATAATCAAAGTTTATTTCTAAGAGACGTACCCTAAGGAATCGTTGGTGTAAAGTTGGATCGTGAACCCGGTATATTCTGTTTAGTTGCGACACAACCAGTTGAACGTCGAGATAGGCCCGGAGATGAGAGATACCCAATGACAAGGCATCACGAAGCAACTCAATGACTGCACTATACTCGGCGACATTATTTGTGGTGTCGCCTAAGCATATACCTTCGGAAGATAACAACTGACCCTGTGGTGTAAAGATTACCCAAGCTGCGGAGGCAAGCCTCAGCGTGTGTTGACTAGCACCGCCCGCATACCCGACGAACACCTCGGACTCACTTGACATCTGCTATATTGACGGAAGATAACATCAATGACACGTCCATAACACTTTTTAAAAGAAACGTAAAAAAGTAATAGTACAAAGACTATACATATGTTACAAAAAGTTACCCACAGTGACCTATCTATGAGTAATACTTCTTGAGGTAGAGCCCATTTCTAGGCTCCTCCAATGCATTCCCTTCAAAATCAACCAAACGATAAGCACCCTTTTTTAATACCTCCTTTATAATGAAGGGTCCGAACCACATGGGTTTAAACTTTCCAGCCCCCAGGGGGTCCTTGTCTTGGTCATAGACCAGGACAAGGTCGCCCTCAGAAAAAATCTGAGGTCGAACGGACCTATCATATTGACACTTGAACTTATGTTTGTGAGCCTCGTTGGCCAAGGCCGCATCACGACGCTGCTCATCAAGTTGCTCAAGGTATACTAACTGTTCTTCAAGTGGAGAAGTGTCTGACAATAACTGTACTACCAATTTCAGAGATGGGATTTGACATTCTATGGGCAAGACTGCCTCCAGCTCGTAAACGAGTTGAAAAGGTGAGAAACCAGTTGTAGTCTTAACAGATGTTCTATAAGCCCATAATGCCGAATATAACATCATATGCCAGTTTGACTTGGCTGAGTTGATAGTTCACTGTAGAATCGTCTTAAGAGTTTTTTTTACAGCTTCCACTTGCCCATTGGCTTGGGGGTAGTAAGGTGGTGAATGTTCCTGCCGTAACCCAATATTTGACATTAATTCGGTCATCATTTGGTTTTGAAAGTGACTGCCATGGTCAGTGACAATCTCTCTCGGGACTCCGAACCTTTCTATAATTTGGTTGAATAAGAAAAGAGATGCAGTCTCTCCATCATCTTTAAACATTGGCATAGCCTCGACCCACTTAGTGAAGTAGTCAACAACTATGATGATATAGCGGTGCCACCTTGCTGATGGGGGGTTGCATGTAGTGTAATCAATCCCCCACTTAGTGAAGGGACCAACTATGATGAAAGGAAACATAGGAGTAGGATGTGCCCTCATCTTCCGAGAAAAGATTTGGCACGGATGGCACTTCTTAACCGATTCTATACAATCTTTGATAAATGTGGGCCAGAAGTAACCTGCTTGTAAAATCTTTTGGGTTGTTGGCAACCCAGATAAATGACCGCCACATGCTCTAGTATGGAAATCGTTGAGCACTATGATGGCCTCCTCATGAGTGAGACATAGATGCAAGATGCAGTCTACACCTCTCCGATACAACGTATCATCGAGTATGAGATAATTCTTAGCGTGATGTCATATCCTCCGACGCTCGTCACAAGAAGCAGAGGTGGGGCACTTCAAAGTATGGAGATAGATAAGTATATCTCCATACCAGGCGTCTGAAGATTCAATCAAAAACATATCCCCCCAGATAGGCGATTCCTCAGGCACAATGCCACCTGACTCAATCGGAAGTTCCGAAATAAGTTCTGTGAAAACCAATGACTTCTTGGATTTGGCTTAAACGAAGTCTAAGTCAAATTCTTGGAGGATGACCATCCACCTACTGATTTTTCTACCTATAAATCATCGTGTCAACATGTACTGGAATGGATTCACGACAGCAACGATGGTGGTCTTGCGAAATAGAACGTAGTGACGGAACCATTGAACAACATGAATGGCTGCCAACGCAAGTTTTTTGAGATGGGAATAATTAAGTTCCGGTCCTACGAGGCCTCGGCTCAAGTAATAGATCATGTATTCTGAAAACGAATCATATTCCTGAACAAAAACCATGACTATGGTTGACTCTGCAGAAGCTAGATATAATAAAAAATCTTTTTTATAATTAGGTGGTCGTAGCAGACGTGCGGTTGTGAGGGTGTTTTTTAATGCGTCGAAAGAGCATTGAGCGGCTTCGTCCCAGAAAAAGGGAACGTCTTTATTTAGTAAACGCATAAAGACCTTGGTGATTTCGGCATAGTTGGCGATGAAGCGTCATAAGAAGTTCGTCTTGCCTTGTAGAATCTGAAGTTGTAAGATTGTGCGTGGGGGGGGCAACTGGATTATCGCCTCCACCTTAATAGGATCGACCATGATCCCTGTTGTTGATACGATGAAACCTAACAAACATCCTGACGTTATGCAGAAGCTGCACTTGTTTGGATTCAAGCGAATCCTAAAGTAGCGACAACGTTCGAAGATTAGTCGAAGGTGCGTGGGATAATCCGTTCACTTGCGAGAGCGTGATGCTAAATCATCTAGATAGGCCTCGACTATATGCTTGAGGTCATGTAACGCAAAAGACATGGCCTGCTGGAAAGTGGCGCCAACATTTTTCAAGCCAAAAGGCATCTTATGATATGCGAATGTACCCCACAGACAAATGAATGTCATTTTGTGTTGGTCTTCAGGTTTGATTTGGATTTGATTATATCCTGAAAAACCATCCATGAACGAAAAGGCTTCACAACCAACACATTCATCAATGATCTGGTTGATGAATGGTGTCAGAAAATTATCTTTGGGACATGCCTTATTCAAATCATGGAAATCGGTACATACACGAATTGTGCCTTGTTTTTTATTGACCGGCACGGGGTTTGACACCCATTGAGTCAAATGAATAGGATAAATGAAACCTGCCTTGAGAAATTTCTCAACCTCAATCTTGATGGTTGCTGCTTTCTTAGGATTAACTGGACGAAGTTTTTGTCGAAGAGGCTTGGCATCAGGATACGTTGTGATTTCATGTTCAACTATTTTCGGATCGATAACTGGCATTTTCTCATAAGACCAGGAAAAAACGTCGTGGAATTCTTTGAAAAGATCCGTGTAAATTTGAATCTCTTCGGGGGAGAAATCCACTCTGACGAAGAAATTTTCCACGACGCCAGGGTTTCGGGAGATGTTGATGGGTATGGTTTGAGCGATAGTTGCCATATTACCCTCAACATAAATTTCCTGTGTAGCTAAGAGGTTAATAGGACATGGCTGATCTCCTGTCATGGTAATGGTGAATTCTCCGGCTTCGATTCAGCTTAACTCGGGGAGAAAGTATGATCTGTTATGAAGATCTTCCCAAGGTTTGTCTGGACTAGTCATTGCTTCGATTACTGCTTCGTCAGAAGGCAAGACTAAGTCTAACAAATCGATGTTAGCAAGAGAACCATGTGCCCAAATAGGCTCTAGAAGTGGATCTAACTCTTGTGCGGGAGTCGGATCAGGGTTATCTAAAGCTTGCTGGACTAAAGAGTACGCAACTTCAGTGGCCGACAAGGGCATGGACATGCCGGAGTGCCCTGTCTCATCCATCGTGGCTGATGGGGAAGGAAGAATCCAAGGATCCTCAAAGTAAGTTGTGCGGAATGACGAAACTTGAAAAATCTCAACCTTATGGTGATTAGATATAAATTTGACGTCATCGTGAGGAGGTGGGTAATCGAAGGTACCCATCAAAGGCGGGCACAAACCAACTCCTGCGTTAACGACACCTGGTTGAGGATTATCAATCATGGGGACTGTGGATGCCCCCAAAGCTGGGTCAAGTCTAGAGAAGGACAATTGATTGATGGTCACTATCCGACCCTCGTGTGGAAACAACAAGACTCGAAAAACTGTAGCAACCACATATTTCATAGCATAAGTCCAACTCCATCCTAACAAGAGATTATAGTCAAGGGGAGCATCGACTACCTCTACTTCGACACACGCGGTCTTCCCTCCTAACTGCACAGGGAAAGAAGGAACGATGCCATGTGGTCGGAAAGAACGACGGTCGAAAGCAGTGAGGAGAGTAGGTGATGGAGACAAAGCGGGCTGGCCAATGGCCTTCCAACATGCTAACGACATAACGCATGTCGAGGCACCCTCATCGACCACTGTGCGGAAGATATTCCGTGTAACAGTTTTCGTGGGATGAGCCACTACTATCTGAAATTCTACGTGGTAAGGCAAACGAGGTTTTAAGTTGGTTGTATCTAACATGATGGTATCCAGATTACAAGTCTCAGTAGAGCCCAAAGCAGTTAACAAGGCTTTCCTCTGAGCAGGGCAACTTTGGAGGACCTCCAAAGAAGACATCGCAAAAGGGGTTTGTGATAAATCCTCCACCACAGAGTAATTCTGGGCGGTCCTTGCGTTTGGGTTGTGAGAAGCTTTCTTAAATGCACCCTTTGGAATGTGTGTCATTGTTTCTCCCAACGTCTTCTCGATCTGTAGAGGAAGAGATGGGAGCTTAGCTTCTTTACCCTTCTCAGAGGCACTTGGTTTACTATAGTCGTGCGCTCTAGTCATTATGAAAGCATCACCCCTAACCATATATACGTTCATGGATGAGGGATTGTTTGGAGGAGGGCAGGTTTCTTGGCTGCCCCCTTCGACACTTGTAGAGGCTTGAGTTAAATTCTGCCCATGTTGAAAGAGATTAGTCAACACTGTCTACTATTGCTGTGTGACAAACGTTTGGGCCTCGGCAAGCCGAGGACAAAGATGGGTCGGGTGGTCTTCCGCACACAAGTTGCACGGATACCTCGCCTTTCGTTTTTCCGTGGTGTCTCCGCCAGCATTGTCAGTGGGTTTTTTATACCCCTTACCCTTCTTTTGTTGTTTTTTCTTCCCTTCAGGCTGCTGGGTGGCCTTTGGATTAGTCGACTGCATGGAGTGTACTTCCGACGTTTGGGTAGGAGGAGCAGCCAAAGCAGTAGTCTGGCTGGCCGCTGAGTGTTGTATAGATAACTGTTGCAATTGTTTTGTCAATTTCTCAGCGGGCTTGGTTTGTGCTGAACCAACAATACCATCGGCATGTGGTCCAACTCTCTGTCTAGTTTTATCCAGTATTGATCGTGGTGCATCCGACATGATGTTGTATAATAAACCAGACTGAGAATAGATGAGCTCAAACTGTTGAGCCCTCATGATGGCATATTCTTCAGAGAAAACCCCAGAAGTTGCGACGTCTTTGGATAATTGTGGGACCAGAGACTTAAGGAACCACTCAAGCAGGAATGTTGGTGGGACTGGTACTTTAATTAGACTTTTTCGGCATCTCCACTCTCGGATATGATCAGAGATATGGTCCACTGTTGTCTGTTCAAAATTAGCGAGCAGCTCTATGCCAGCATCGTATCTCATAGGTAACTGGAAATGGTTAAGGAAGGCCATCGCCAGTTTGACAAAAGAAGATTATCTTGAGCGATCGAGCTCGATGTACCATTTCGCGGAACTCCCGATAAGAGTGTGTTGAAACAATCACAGCTGTAAGGAGTCATCCTTCAATGAGTTAGATGAACACCAAAGATGGAAGGTAGTCACATGATCATCTGGATCTTCGTTAGGCTTGGCCTTGAACTTTGGAATGTCCGAAGGCAACTTCGTTGGCATAGGAGGCCAACGTGGATCGTGACAAATAGGATCATTTAACAACCTTGTCAAATATGGAAAGTGTAACGTCGCCAGGAACGGTAGTTTGGGTTGCTGCTAATAACCTGGGAAAAAGGGTCCTGGAGTTTGACTGGCACCAAGTTGCCAGGAAAAGTTTGGCTGCTGGCCCAAATTCTGGTAGAAACCATGGCCCCGACCAACATAAGGATTTTGCATCTGTGGAGACATCATTGGCTGATTTCCCATAAAGGACATAGGATGTTGGGCATGCATCATGTTTGAAGGACTTTGGGAAGGATTACCCCATGCTGGTCCTGATCGGAGAGGCATAGTAGTCTGTCCAAGGTTCCATTGACTGTAGAAAGAATTACCCCAGAACGACATTCCAGAGGAGGGAACGGATCCTTGTCCTGAGTTCCAAGGTCCTGCTATATGTGCCCCCGACGTAGGAATAGTACCCTGTGCCGGAGTAGAATGTCCAAAAATGGGAGTGCCCCGAGATGGGAAAGCAGTGGATGTGAAAGTGTTGTTACCAAACGTCTTGTTCCAAACAAATGATGACGAACCTACCGGCATACTGTGCGCAGGTGTTCCTTGACTCCTGGCTCCAAATAAACTAGTGTGTGCAGTCTACCCAACGGACTGTTGATGCGAACCACCAAGCGAAGGGGACGAAGGAGGAATATGACCTCCAACATAAGGAAAAAGCGTTAAAAGAGACAAGAGTGACCCCAAGTTGAACTTGCAGAGGAGTGTTAGAGATCCCTGCCCCCATACCCAAAGTCTGTAAAGTGGAGTAAGTGAGTGCAGGACTTGTACCCGAACTAGGTATATCGTATGAGAATGGAGGGCCTGTCGCACTAGGTGTGAAGGGGGTTGTGGTTGCCACCATAGACGGGGTTGGCCCACTGTGCGACGTAGTTACGGCTGAGACCATGGTGGCTCAGACCGAAGACGGTAAGTTAGGAGATGATTCTCTTATGGTAGCAACTGTGATGGGAATGGAAGGATTCCCAGAAGAAGTAACATCGTTTGTTTCCATAGCTGTGTGAGGCACTGACAGGATTTCGTAAAATTGAATTGGTACAATAACTGGTGGCCAAGTATCAGTGGTTGGGGTTTCAACTGAGCCAAGATTGGTGGTTGATTCCTCTGGGAGTTGTTCGGGCACAATGGTTTGTAACCCGGTCGCTTCAAAAGACCCTTGTTGGTCTAGCTTCCACCTCAATGGTGGTGGGGGTGGCTCCAGTATAACCGACGACAGGCCCAGAAGTCTTCGTGACTGATGGAGCTAGAGATCCTCCACTGTGTGAGAAGATCCAAGACACGCTAAGGTATTCTACATGTTCAAACAGTAACACACACTAACAAGAAGCCCCTAAGAGATAAGACAAACAATCACTAAACTATTTGGAAGAACAGTTACAACAACCAACACTAGAGAAACTTACCGGTGCAAGTGCAACTCGAATATGGAAGCACCCTCCGGGTATACTCTGCAAAGCATGGCCGAATGTCTATCCTAGGTACTGTGGTATACCCCCCCAGTCACCCGTGTATGTCCCTAAAAAGATTGGCAACTAGGTTGCCAGCACGCGAACAGTCACCAGGCGGGTACAGTCGAAAGTTAGGTAGACCACAATGAGCAGGGTATCAAGCCCGAAACCTGTCAAGGGTATCGAGAGAAAATGGTCCGGAAGACAACTGAGGACCTCAAACAGATTCGATACCCACGAAGCCCCGTGGAAAATGCAAACGACAAAATCCCAAAACAAGCCCTCGATATGTGTTCTCCACTACGATTGGTCCGGCTTTGCAGGGGTTATCTCCGCTACCTTTCCGCACGCGACCTCCTGTTTATCCCCTGTGTTAGAGGGGGGTCCTGGATAACTTCCACGAAACTGGACTTCTACACTCCCTATCACAAACTCTAATGTTTGGTTTTGAATGGCCTTGGAGAGTTTCCTATCCAACCTAATCCAAGGCCCTAGTCCTGAACTAGTTTGTGAACCCTACAAACAAAAAGTCTAATAGATTTTAAATTAGCGTTGCTTTTATGGGATTTCTTACGTCAAGGGGTATGAAGGTGAAACTGATGATGTGTAAAGACGAAAGAAAAAACGAATGAAAAAATGTTGGAAACAAAAGACTTTTACTAAATGCAAAATTACTTTTCACAAAGAAAGATTTCTTTTTCTTTTCAATTTTTCTAAGATTTTATGCAGCAAACACAAAGGAGTTTCGCTCGACTACGAGCTACTTATGCTCAAAATGCACTGCAAAAACTTACGAAACAAAATACTTCTCCCTAGCTAATGATGCAGAAACTCACTCTTTAAACAAAGCAGAAAATGAAAAAGAGATATATTTTTTTTTATTTAAGTGCTAATAAAGAAACAAAGGGAAAATACTGACAAGCACAAAACCAAGAAAGACAAATTCTGGCTTAAAGCGCAGATCACAAAGAATCAAAGAAAAGACACACAATGCAATAAAGAAAACAGAGACTCTTACGCTTGTCTAAAAACCAAAAAAAAAAAAAAAATTATATTTTCTGTCAACTATCAACTGAGAAAAAGCAGGCTAAGGGTAGGATGACCTAACCTACTGACTGTTCAACCCTAGACTCAAACACCTAAGAGGAATACTTCTCAGCAAAGGAGGGGATGACTGCCCCACCCTGAACAAAAGTAGCCTGTCAAGCACGCTACTGTCACTAAAACAGCACGCGTGCGAACGCGTGCTGAGCTGAAACAGGACGCGTGTACACACGGGCTGACCTTGTACAGGCCGCGTGTATGTATAACTTCTAAGACAAAGATAAAAACAGACAGTCCAGACCAGGAAGAGGCCTCTGGTATTAACAACTAGGGTCCCTTGAAGGCTTGGATGCTTTCTCTAACAGAAAAGAAAAAATAATGCAAGGAATAACAAGGCAAAAAGGCAATCTGAAATAGGACCGTGAACCAGCAAGACTCATACAGGATTCCCGAAAACCCCCTGAGAATGTATAATTCTGACAGGGAAGAGGTGGACTACCTCTACAGGTCTCTGGACTCCTACACACTATTTTTATCCCTACAACTAGCGTTCACATACGAACTGTAAGAGGATAGGGCGTGGGTACACTTGTGCAGGCCTTATGCAGGCCACGTGTACCTCTGTGTGTCCCGACAACTACCGTCAAGCAGAAGTCAGGGAAAACTGGTATGAAGAACCAGGATCCTTGCTCGCTCATACCTTATAGAAAAAGACAGACAAAGAAACAAAATATCTAATCTTTTAAACTACCCAAAAAACTCAACTAAATCCGGAAACCCTAAAGAGTATCATCCCTAGTATGGTCGCCAATTCTGTTGTTGGGAAAAATACCCTACGGACTAGAAAACTAGGGTCAGACTTGCATGTAGATTTTGACCGTAAATAAATTACTTTTTAACCTACCACCCAAAACTTAAACCCCTCTTTCACAAAACATGCATGGAAAGGAACTACTAACATTGTTACTGGTGTTTGGTGTAGATCCTCCGTTGCGCTTTGACCACTTGCTTGCGCTGATCCTTCCAAAGATGATCTGCAATCAAAACAAGCGACTATGCATGCACGCTACTTCTCTACTTGAGGGTTAGAAATTACACAAACCATAGATAACTCATGCATTGGGACGGGAAAAGTATTCTTTTATTATTTGAAAAATGAATCAACTTACAATCAAAGTCGTGACCGACCACCGCTCCTTGCTCCTGATCCTAGGCTCCTCCTCTTCTGTCCTCCAACTACTTTGCATTAAATATCCTTTGGCATGAGGAAAGGATAAAGGGTTGGGACAATGGATTCGGCAAATGGGCAGAGTTTCTTCGCTATATTTTTTCTCCTTCCAAATGGTATCCCTACCCCTTCTTTTATAGGCTAGAAGGAGCTAGGGTTTTGGACGAACCCTCAACCATGCATGGCCGGGAGTTTCAGTTAACTGACCCATAGCTTTTTGTTTCATCGGAAACTTTCCTTTTTTTGTGCTTTTTTAGGTACACGTGGGTTGTAGTGGGACTGCAAGCGTGCACACGCGTGCAATAATGGGTTAGGGCACGTGGGCCTTGACACAAGAGGATTTCCAAAGATTTGTTCAGCAGATGTTTTGGCAATGAAGGGATATGAGTTGGCCTGATGCCAGTTAAGCATGTGTGGTGCAATTTAGGGTTATAACAATTGTGCAAGTAGAGTCTTGGACATTATGGACAAAGATGGATTTGTAAGAATACTTATCAGTTTTGAACAAATATATGAAATTGGACAAGAGCATGGATTCATAGATTGGTTTAGATAGTGGTTCAGAGAAAAATGAACATTATCATAATGGATGATAATTACACAGGAAATGGCTTGAACAATGCTAATGGATTCCAAATTGACATATATTGTTTGGACACATGTAGTGCATACAATATTTCACATTCAAAACAGAGTAATGATCATAAACAACAATGAAAAAACTACCTACGAACTATGGAAAGGAAGCGCAGACAACAACCTCTACATCAAGGTAACTCAAGGTAGTATTTTATTAATTGAAACTTATGTTGATGATATTGTTTTGGAAGTAGTAATGACAGGTTAAGCTAGAAATTTGCAAAGGATATGCAGAATGAATTTGAAATTTCATTACTTGGAGAACTATCCTTATTTTTGGGTCTTCAAATATTTCAAAGCAACCAAGGAATTTTTATTTCTCAAACTAAGTATATCAGAGAAATTATAAAGAGGTTTGGAATGGAAGATTGCAAACTAGTTACCAATCCTATGCAAACCAGTTGCAAGTTGAAAAAAAATGATGATTCAAAGTCTATAGACCAAAGGAAATACAGGTTAATGATTGGTAGCTTACTATATGTGACATCATCTAGACCAGATGTAATGCAGGTTGTTGGACAAGTGGCATGATTTCAAGCAGCACCAAAGGAATCACATGTATTAACAGTGAATATGATTTTCAAATATCTCAAAAGAACAAAAGAGTTTGGATTATGGCATCCAAAAGGAAAGGATCTATCACTTATTTTGTACACAGATATAGATTGGGTAGGTTGCATTGATGAATGACAAAGCACCAGTGGAGCACTGTTCTACTTGGGTGAGTGTTTAGTATCATGGTTAAGCAAGAAACAATTTTCAATATCCTTATCTACAGTCGAGGCAGAGTATATTGCAGCAACAACATGTTGTACACATGTTCTATGGATGAAAAAAACTCTGACAGATATACAGGTTGAGTATGATGAGTCCATTCCAATCTATTGTATCACTTTCTACAGGAACAAGTTGTAGAAAAGACAATCAGAGTTGAATATGTGGGAACAAAAGAACAAGTGGAAAACACATTTACAAAACCGCTTCCACATGAATACTTTGAGTATCTTCGCCTGATTGTTACACATTACTTTCGTCATCCCTATGAATGTTAATGATGTAAACCTATTTGTTTCCTTCAGAGGGGTCAGTGGCCTGAGTTCCTGAAGAGAGAAGGGAGAAGAACTTTTCCTGAGAAAAGAAGTTGCATTTTCTTGTGTAAAAACCTTATAAAAAAGGAAGTTTGCATGCTACCTATGTATTAGAGTGTGAGAATGCTTGATTCTCGTAGGCTGTATCATAGCTAGGGTGCGAACAGTTTGCAGTTTGCACTATAAGCAGGGTGCGAGAATGCTTACATGTGGGAAAACAAGCATTTTCTCGAATCTTCTAGAAGGAGAAACTTCCATGGTGAGGTGGCATCTGAATGGTTTGGATCTTACTTGCTTTCATGATTTAGTGGGATCATCCTAACCTCCTCACCTTTTCCTCTTCAACTTATAAAAGGAGAGGAGCTCTCATGAAACATAGGTTTTTGAGCATGGTTTTTTGATTTCAAGATCGTTAAAAAATGAAACCACTTTTGAGGATAGTTTTTGCGTCTCTGTAACAACCTCATTAAAAAATGAAACAGAGGTTTCGAGGATAGTTTTTGCGTCTCTGAGGCAACCTCGTTAAAAAATGAAACATAGGTTTTTGAGCATGATTTTCTGATTTCAAGCTCGTTAAAAAATGAAACCAGACTTGAGCATAGTTTTCTACTTTCAAGCTCATTAAAAAATGAAACCACTTACGAGGATAGTTTTTTTCGTCTCTGTGTCAACCTCGTTAAAAGATAAAACAAAGGTTACGAGCATCATTCTTGTTTCTATGTCAAGCTCGTTAAAAAATGAAATAGGTTCCCCCTCTCTATTTGAGTCAAGTCCTTCGTCTAGTATTTGAATCTTCATTTCATTCTCCTTTGCAGTTGGATGAAACGAAGCTTGGGGATCATTTTCCTCAGCCTCTGGACTTCATGCTGAAGTTGAGCTGCTAGTTTCTTAAGCTGGGGGATAAGTGCCAACCATCCATGTGTTATGCGTTGGGAAGTCCAAGCATAGTTTTCTATGGTTCAAGCTTGTGTAAAAATGAAACCACTTACCTCAAGCATAGTTTCCTCTAGTTCAAGCTTGTGTAAAAATGAAACCAGGTCCAAGCATAGTTTTGTTTTGCTTTAAAGCTTGCGTAAAAATAAAAACAATCCCGAGCTGAGTCTTTGTTCTTTCTGATGCTCGTAAATACATGAGAATAAGTTACCGAGCTTAGTCTTTGTTCTTTCCCGTGCTCGTAAATATGTGAGAATGTAACCGAGTATACTTTTATCACTTTTTCGGACTCGTAAAGGTTATACAAAAAAGGAACCCACTGGAGTTCCCTTTAAGATCTTTTTAGACTCTCTAAACATGAAATGATTGCCGAGTGACCTTGCTATTTTCACGCTCGTTAAAGTATTTGAAGAAAGCGTCTGTTGGGCGATAATTTATCTCTTTTTCGAACTCATCAGACTAATTTACGAAAAAGGAACTGGGAGAGTTCTCTTTAAGTGCTTTTCAGACTCTCAAAATGTGAAAAACCCCTGAGTTTTCTTTAAGTGTTTTTCAGACTCTCTAAACATGAAAAACCCATGAGTTTTCTTTCTTTGGAATCGTTAAATAAACATTGAAAGACCCAAATGGGACTGAACTAATCCTTCCTAGGGTTCGTTAAACATACTCCAAGGGACTCGTCCGAAGGATGAGTTTACATTACAAGCATACGTTATCCTCCTCAAGCTTGCGTAAAAATAAAGAGGTACTTGCCAGAAATGGTGGGGGGGGAATTGGGAAAGAAATGTATCTAAACCTGTATTCCATGGAAGAGTCACTTTTGAACATGACACCCTTTCACTCGCTTTGTGTCTAGGTTGGAAAATCCACTTGTCTCCTGATCATACTCCTTTATAAGATTACAAATTGGTCTGTGATCCATGTTGTTGATT
>ML783140.1:295562-379684 GCA_009831015.1 Picea engelmannii | reverse complement strand
GCTTGTTGTGTTTTATTGTATGATTCCTTGATCACATACATAGGTTTATATTGAGTTTATGCTATTGCTATCACTTTGGATGGTTGCGTTCTTTTGCAGGATCATCATTGTATGAGCATTGGAATGGAGCTAGGATGGCGATGGTGAGAGGAAGCAACATTTAAACGGTATGTCACCCATCCCTCTTTGGTTAGTAAATTCACTATTTAAAACTTAAGGAAAGCGTCATGTTCTGGAATGTTTTGTTCTAGATCTAGGTGGATCTAGGGAGATCAGTTAGTGTCCACACCTACCGATTTGTCTGATAACACTGATACTAGGAGTAATTTCTACTCCAAAATGAATGATTTTGAATGCTTATATTATATGTCTTAGATTTACACGAGGCAACACCATAAAGAAGAAAGTTCAGATTGGAATATCAGTTTCAAGAAAATTTCATTCAGGGGGAGTATCCCCAAGGACAGTTCAGTTAGGGGTAGCATCCCCCGATGGAAAGATACCTTTGCCATTGATAACAAAGGGGGAGAGATTTATCAGATGCAAAGATAAATTCTTGGAGAAAGAGAATAGAGGCATGGTTCCAGGGGTAGCGATGTTCACATTGGGAGAATCCCCAAAGGGAGATACCCTTTTCCATTGATTTCAAAGGGGGAGAGATAGAAACATTGATGAGGAGTATAAGCATGATGGTTATCATGACTAAGTGTTGCCATCAATGCCAAAAGGGGAGATTGTCAGACAGTTGGCTTAGGTTGATGGAAAGTTGGTATGGATTGTTGGTTTTCATTGATTTCAACCATTGGAGAGTGATATTGTAGATTGATGTCAACCCTTAGTGATTGATGTCAACCCTTGGAGAAAGTCCGATAGCGAATTCCGGTAGAACAAAGGTTTGAGTAATGGACTCAAGTTTGTTTGATGTATAATTGTATGAGTTTTAATATATTTGAAGGTAAGACTATTCTATATGAGTATTACATGTCATGCAATTTCTGGTTGTATGTGGAACACCACATAACTCCTCACGGTTAGAGAGTTATGGCCATGTGAAGTTGGAGAACCCAGGTTTGGGTAATGGACCCAAGTTTGTTTGATGTATAATGATATGAGTTTTGATATATTTTCATGTAATACTATTCTATATGGATATTACATGTCATGTCATTTCTGGTGGTATGTGTAACATCACATAAATCCTCACGGCTTGAGAGTTATGGCCTTACGAGTTTGGAGGACCCTCATATGTTGGCTAGAAGCCCCAAAAGGTCAAAGTAGTCAAAGTGGTTTATGAGATTTTAGAAGGTAAATAATAAAGTAAAGTGATGAGTGTACTATAATTCAAATTGAATACAAAAGAAATTATTTAAATAATAAATTTAATGTAGAAATTACTAAGTTGACAAGTGGTTAGAAGTGGGTTAGCCCTAAAATAAGGAAAGTGGTTTAAGTGAAGTGATGAGTGTAATATAAGTCAAAGTGGGTACAAAATAAATTATTTAAATAATAAATTTAATGGATAATTTACTAGTTGGACAAGTGGTTAGAAGTTGGTTAACCTTAAAATAAGGAAAGTGGGTTAAGATGGTTAAAATGTAACCCCTTGAGGAAGCTACATGAAAGCATAAATAAGAAGAAAGGATCTCTAATTTTAATCACACTTGAGCATATTGAATATCTACAGGTAACTGAGGTAACCAAAGGATATCTAAGCCAAATTTCAGAGGGAAGGTGAAATAAATAAGGCCGAAATTCAAGGGAGGATAAATTATTTTGATGATGCTTTCTAAGGTATGTTATTTACAGGTCACCTCACCATTTGCGCAATAAATTTTTTAATATAATGATTCAGACTATGAAAGTTATAGTCCATTGAGAAAACATATCCAAGTATCTTTGGTATGAATTTTAGCTTGTGGATCGTTGTATTTTTGGAGTTACACTCCGTGGAGAATAGGGGTTGTGGCTAGTCCTGAAACTAGTCTAAAACAGGTGTTTCGGGTAAAAACATCATAACTTATTCATAACAGATCCAAATCAAGTAAGACCAAAATTTTTGTTTAGAGTACAATATTTATTATTTTGTGTAAAATTTTTATATCCATACAACAAACATTCTGTATGGGGCACGCTCTACAAGTTCTCTCTCTAGAATAATCCAAAATTCAACAAGGTATGCCATTTTTTCTATAACTCATTTTCTGAGAGGTTCCAAGTAGTGAAACCTAGAGGAATTGCATAAAACACACTAAAGAAAATTGTGTACTATTTTCATATCTTTATTCATTATAGGTACATAGTTATGATTATTTCAAGTTAGGGTTGTTGACTAATCCAAAACTAGTCATGTGAGACTAAAGTAAAGTTTGATGAAAATGATAGTATCTTGTTGTTAAAGTTAAGGAAGGTTTGTAGGTATGTGATCATATACACCAGGTCTATTACAGAGTTACAAATCATATTTGTATTGATGAGGGCTTTTGGTTGTGGTACATGTTGGGTACATGGTTGAGACAAGTAGTTGATGAGTAGGAACATACATGAGGTGTATAGTTGGTGATGTTGGTACATCTTGATGAGTCATAGTTGATGAGTAGTTGATACATGATTGGTACATACTTGGTACATGGTTGGAGGCACTTGTTAGTAGTATTTTTGACACATGGTTTATGGATGATGTAGCATACTTGTATTGGTATATTATTAGAAGCACACATTGATCTTGGTGATGATTATGAGTTGTTGTGTTATGGTTGGTTGATTCACATCTTTGAGAGTTGTCTTGGTGATTGATATTGGTGAGTAGATATGATTTGGTTGATAATATTGATGAGAGAGGTTGTTGTGATAGGTTGTTTGGACATGTTTTTTTGATAGGTTATTTCTACATGTTTTGTGCATGGTTGATGCACGTGTTCATGGTACAGGTTTTTTACAGGTTGGTGCATGGTTGATGTGCTTGTTTATGGTACAAGTTGATTATAGGTTGAGGTACAGGTTGGTGCATGGTTGGTGCACTTGTTTATGGTACATGATGATTATAGGATGATTGGTATAGGTTTACAACAGTATATCTCACAGTGATAGTATGACAATGGTTCCATCATTCTAGTTATATGTCATGGTGGTTGGACGGGGCAAGGACATGTGGTTGTAGCCACCTTTTGATTATAGTCGGAGATCATAAGGGGTTGTAGCCTCCTTCTGGTTGTAGCTAGAGAATTGGGGAGTTGGAGCTTCCCTCAGGTTGTAGCCTGAGAAACTAGGGGGTTGGAACCTCCTTCCAGTTGTAGCTGGAAAACAAAGGAAGTTGGTGCTTCCAATGAATGTAATTCTTTAAGACATATAAGAAAAAAAATTATGTGGTTTTCTACCAGTTTGGGTTTCCACGTAAAACACTGGTGTATTGTGTATGTGTATGATTGTTCATTTGTTCATTCCTTATTTACTCTGCGGTTATTGGGTGAGAATGCTACATTGATATAACACTTGGATTATATGGTTAAAAAGGATTAAATTGCTCTATTACTGATTCATCCCCCCTCTCAATAATCCAACACTAATGTAGAATATCTTCTTTCTCTCAACAACAAGGAAAATTCATTGTCAAAAGATTCAACATATCGAAGTTGGGTAGCTCCAGGAGGGGGTTTCACTTTAGTAGGAATTGAGTTGTATACTTTCATAAATCTGGTTGAAAACTCTTGTAATTTTTCATTAGGTGATATTTTTATGTTATTGTACGGAGTCAACAACTAAAGAGGATTCTTCTTGTCTCCCCATCTTGCAAGGAAGAGTGTTTCAAAGGCTGCAAAATCAGGAATGATTGCTGCTGGAAGAGATTTGAACCATTTTTTGACATATCCTGAAAGACTTTGTGAAAATAATCTTACTTTTGCATCCTCATGATTGACCTCCTCTAGGTCAACAAAATCATTAAACCAATATAAGTGTTTTCGGGCTAAAGCATTGTCCTCAGCATCATATGGTTTAATTCTTTGGGTGTAATTCTGAGGTAAATGATGTAATTGGGTAGGCAAGGAAAGAGGAACAAATATGGCTACCATGGCTCTAGGAGGATTTTGGTCTAACTGAACAGTCTGAATGAGGACAGTGGGAATTGCAACAATTTGAATGGGGATAGTAGGAATCAAAGAGTGGAATTTCTTAACATCAAAGATGATTTCATTTAAATTAGATTTTGATCTAGATTTGAACAAGGTTTATTCAAATTTTAAATCAAAGTCAAGGTCATCAATTCTTTTTACCCCATGTTTGGGTAAAGATAGATTTCTATCCAGGTAAGAAACTGAGTCAATTGTCCTTTCTTTTCTTTTATGTAATAGTTTCTCAGGATCATACATAGATGCTATAGGTTCTGGATTAGGGTTCCTTTTAGTGTAAATTCTCTTGGGAGCCAGGATTTCTTATTAAAACTACTTTATGCTATTGATCTTATTAAATGAAGTCGACAGGGTAAATTAAGTTCAGCCAATAAAAGGTGTCTGATTCACTGTTACCATCAGGAATCAAATCTAAAACTTTGGTCTTTCTTTCCCAGGGAAAATTTTCAATTTCATCCCTGACAACAATGCCACAATGTTAACACTGAGTAAATTGTTTTGGTTGAGGAAAAAACCTACAAAAGTAACCACAAACCTCTTTAGATATGGGTACTAGCCTACTCAGTTCAAAGAGGGCTCTCTATTATCACTTAGTCTCTGATAGATGTTTTTTCTTAAAATAATGACTAGTGTTGGATGTAGGCCTAGCCAGGAAGAAAGGATATTTTTGGAGGAGAAGCATGCAAGGAGGAAAAGACAACTGGAAGGAAAAGTAGCACATGTAAGAGAAGAAAGTGTGGCGCGCATGCAAGGAAGACCTAATGATGCTACGGTTAGGGTTGTTCTAATGTATTGTAATGGTTGGTGAGCCAAGGATACAAATAAGTAGTACTTTGAGAGAGAAGGGGGAGATATATAAATATACATAGAGGAAGAGAGAGTTGTAAGAATTGTATGAGTCATTAATATGGTGAGCTAGGGGAGTAGTGAGAGAATTGATCCCGAGGGTTAGATCGTAGGCTGAGGACCCTGATGTGATCTAGTCATCTTCGTAGGGATTGAGGAGCCAGTGGAAAAGGGTGAGACCTAATATTGTAGACATGCACAACGTGATATGATTCTGAGCCATAATAAAATCTTGAGAGATAGATCTTTGTGGACGCATCCTAGGAGGGGGTGAACCACGGTAACAATATGTTATGTAAATGAATGTATGTGTTTGTATGTCTGATTAATTGATGAATGTTAGATGAATGAAGTAACTAGGTAGATCCGGTATTCCACATGCATGAATAGAATGACTGTTATAATTAGATTTCAAATTGAATGAATAAAGATTACAGAACACAACCATGGATCTCCATTCATTCTTGGGTTTCAAACACCTGAGTATTTTAGCCACCCATAGAGGTATCTCGGGTGAGATTGCGTAATACACTCTGTGTGTTGCATTTCCTTCTGGTTTACCAGAGGGACCGATAGCTTTAAAGGGACTTTGTTGGGAAGCTTATCAAATTTGAACCAGGGTCAAACTAGGGTGGTAAGGTAGAATCAGAATAAACCATAAAGAATACTCAATACCAATAGAAGATAAGAAAGACAACAAATGGTTTCGTTGATGTTTGTTTAGAAGAAAATGGGACTGAGTATGTAATATTTGGGGAATATGCGTCCAAAGAATGTCAAATCAGACAACAAGCCATTAAGAGAATGAGAATATAAAAGGGAATGTTGAGACCATGGAATCCAATGAAGGAAGATATAGAGTTGATTGAAGACAAAAGAGCTAGAGTTTGTGCAGAAAGATAACAAAAATCCGAAGTTGACACCGTGCAAATATCTAGACAAGTACGTATTTAGTGACTTGCATGAAGTATTTTTTTGTGATTTCCTGCATATATTACAGGATTGGATCAAAAGATTGAAATAAAACCATCCTACCAATCTGATTAGACAGATAGACTGGAATCTTGAAGAGATCGCGCAGTTACAACAAGTTGATAATAACTTTACGCGTGCAATAGATTTCTGGTTAGAGAGCATTGTTGCAGGATTTATCACAAAGTTTACAGTAGATACAACAAAGTATTACAGTGCCGCTGAACAAGAGTTCTTTAAAATAACTTAAGGTAGGTACATCAGATCTTTATATAATTCCATTAATATATTACTATATAACAAAGGTCGAATGACAATGGAGTAAGACAACTAAACTTTCCTATGTGCATGGGGGAAGGGGGGAAGCACTGACATCAGAAGGAGAAATGGAAGGAGAAGTGGATAGAGGAAAGAAGGAAGATGCCTTGGACCCATTTATGATGGATCAATACCATATCAAGTGGATCATGGAAACAACTGGAAAGACATGTAGTGGAGTACCCTACCAATATAAGGTGAACACCAAGAAGAGATTCGTAGCCGCGAGGGAAGGCTTGGAAAGTGATGAAGAGGAGGTAGAGGATCTTTGGCCTATGGATAATATTGAGGAAATCCTACACACAAAATATGAGAGGAATACGAGAGGTCCGAGAGAGGGAATAAAAGGAAACACTCCTATCCATATTAGTGTCAGTGTGGAACCCATAAATCCATGTGCGAATAATACACCAAGAAGAACACCACTATTTAGACAACCTAATTTCGGGAGAAGGAAGAAAACATAAAGTACATATACACAAGGAGAAACAACTGCGGGAGCCATTTCATGAAGCATTAGTCAAGTATATACACCACACAGAGGTAGTAGTTCAACATTCAGGATGGCAGGACATGATCCCACCATCAGGTTACCAAAATTTAAAGGAGAAGTGTCGGAGGACCCGAAGAAGCACTTATTTATCTGTGAAAAGATCTAGGAAGTGAAATAGATTAAAGACGAGGAAACTAAACTTGCACAGTTATCTATCATGCTAAGAGATCACACACTAGATTGGTACATGAGTTTAGCTGCAAATAGTATGTCAGGGACAACCAGAACAATTGGAGATATCAAGAATTTGTTGATAAATGATTTCTAGAAGCCTTGTTCAGAGGACCAATACATTAATGAGATGATAAATATTAGACAGAAACCATGAGAATCTATATGGGATATTGACCAGATATTCAAACGATTGAAGGGAAAGCTAAAATATGTCATGATAGATATGCACCATAGACATTTGTTCATTAATTCACTGCGACCACACTTGAAATAGCCATTGCGACGAAAGAAGTTGCAGACACAAGCATAGGATCGATAGTCATCCCTACAACTAGAAGAGAACCAATATCATAAGGAAGATCCAACCATAGAGGAGTTGAAGGAGGTTCTGAAGAACTTAACGTTCTAGCTAAAACAAAATAAAGGTGAGGAAAAAAGAGAATTTGTTTGGTGTACCACATGTAGGACAGAAGGACACCATAAGAACGAATGTCCAACATTCACGCATTACATGGTAGCAGGATTTCCTAACCCATTTCCAATAGGAAGACTATGGTGTGAGATCTGTAAGAAACAGGGTCATGATCCATATCACTACCCAATGATGCAGAAGTACCAGACAGTACCGAAGAGCTCATATTGCAAATTTTGCAAGTCAGTAGGCCATGATGACAAAGATTGAAGAACCATGGAGCTCATGAGGGAAATAACATCAAATGCGTACAGGGCGCAGGAAGAAATGATGACTAGGAAATCCACACCATAGTTTAACCAAGTACTGACCCCGTACAACACTGCGTAGCCGCAATACAATACTGTGTAGGCACACTACAACACTGTGTAGGCACACTACAATACTATGCATGCACACTACAATACCACGTAGTATAACTAGGAACTTCAGTATAATGCACCGTGAGGGGATTGAGTTAGCTACAGAGGTGGAGGAAGAGCAAGAGGAGGCTTTGGAAGAGGTAGAGGACCAGTGGTATGCCACAATTGTCAATGACCAGGAAACTATGCAAGAGAATGTCCACTTCCACCAACGACATGTATGTATTGTCGTGCATAAGATCATGACATAGAAGAATTTCTAACACTATTAGGGAAGATCTAGGAGAAGAGAAATTAGAACAATCAGAATGTTTAGTGCATTTCAGCAGAAGTTAGGGATGAAGGAAGAAACATCAACATAGTTATGCAGGGAGGAACTAAAATAGGAAACGACACAGTAAGACAAGAGACAACACAACACCAATGGGTGAAAAGCAATGTTGAACCAAAGAAGCAGTTTGATACGCAGAACGAAAAGGAGACATTCTAGCAAGCTAGACAAGAATTTATGAAACTAGACATTACATCGACATCGACTGTGCAGTATAATAAGGAATTACTAGCATACTAGATGCCTCCATCGCTGGATCACAACAAAGAAATAGAGCCATTGGTACAAGTAAGTATGATTAAGGGTTTTTTGCAATCCTCTGTTAGACTACTAAATGATCCATCCTCTATTAAAGTATTACAAAAAATGCTAGAAAGATGTAGCATAGAGGCATAAGGGAAGCTAGAACAAAAAATAGTTAATCATCTGCATACAAGAGGAAGAACAAACAGGGAATTCAGAGTGAACGCCAACATTGGAGATTTTAACATGGGAGATATTATACTAGATTTAGGATCCAAAGTAAATTTATTACCTAAGAAGACATGGAAATGTATGGGAGAACCCACATTAGGATATTCACTTGTTTAGTTGAAACTAGCAAATCAACACAGATTCCTACTAATTAGAAGATTAAAAGGAGTGACAGTAGATCTGGATGGAGTGTGCACTTAAGAAAACTTTGAAGTAATTGAGATAGTGGATGGCACAACACCTTATCCATCATTTCTTGGCTTGGTGACACAACACCCCTACCTCAGCAGGGTTTGTGTGACCTCCCGGTCTAAGGATCGTTCTAAATCTCCCTTGAACCGAAATGGTTCCTTGATTCCCAGCTGGAATATTCAACACATATAACCATAGGTCCTTCTAGGGTTTATGCCTGTGCAAACAAGCACAAGGCGCGAATCTCCACTCCATGCGACCAACTGATGTGACCATGACTGATGCAAGAGCATCCCTCACATCAAGCGAGCCAATGCAGAAGACAAAGGACAACTGGGCAGACCCAACCAAACTTTTGAATTTTTCCTTGAAGTTGATGCGCCAAATATAAATGAGATCATTTAATGAAGGCGCCTTGGTATAATGTAATCAGACCTTGAGCACCCCTCTCTCATCTGAAGTAGATGGAGGCATTTATAGTAGTTAATGCAGGTAGATAGAAATTTAATTCTAGATTAGACTGTTTGAGAGCGCAAGAGGGAAACGAGATATAGACATCCTCATTGTGCATTGTAATAGAGTTAGAAGCATTGGAGCATAGAAGAGAAGCAGAGAGTTGTGTAGAAACACCCATGTACAGTTATTTGGATTAATAGAAGAAGTTGATTCAAGTTCATGGTGTTGTGTTTGTTCTCTGTGTATGTATGTTGAATGCTATGCTCATGAGTATTTACTTCCTGTTATTCATTTGTTTTACATGCTATGTATGAATGATTTCTTGCTGAGTGTTTGAAATCTGAGAAAGGAAGTAGAGGAAATGAGTTTCAATTGTTTCTCTATCTGAGCAAGGATTCCTGCAAGGAGTGCAGTTGAAGTCATCCGCAAGGAGTGCGTTGACAGAAGGCTCAGATAATTTAACTCTCGTTTTCGTTCACCCAGAATTGAAATTGGGTTATAGGAGCCGTGCAAGGAGTGCGCAGGCTAAGGGAAGTCTCAATTGTGAATCTGAGCGAAGCATTGAAGGACTGTTGCAGGAGGTGTGCATAGAGTCGAAAGAATTCAACACTTGGAAGTGTTTGAGGATTTCCACAAGGGGTGCGCGCAAGAGTCTTCGTGGAGACTCAGAATTGTGTGAAGCCCAGGAAGGACAAGGCTTCCAAGCTCGTCGAAGAGAAGCACAGAGAGTCTGTGCCATGGGAGTGTTTGAACAGGTGTTGCAAAGTTACACGTAGGAGGACCAGTTTTCACAGAGGAATACTGGGTTCACCCCATAGAAAAAATCAAAGAGGAAGAGATCGACGGTTAGGATCTTGTGGAGAAGATTTGCAAAATCTTTCCAGCCATTGGATATGCCAAAGAAGCAAGGAGGTTACGACCGCGTTCGGAGTTCAAGCTCCAGGGGTCGTGAGTCATTGGATCGTTGATCAGTTACTCGTCAGTCGTCCAATCTGACAGGAGTTTCACAGGGTTTAAACCCTCGTGAGCAGAGTAAGAACCCCGAGAAGCATCAGGATATCAAGGCGTCGGGGTTCGGGAAATCGGGAGTCACGAGAGCAGAAGATCGAGAATTTTCATGGTAAAATCCCTGGGAAGGATCAGAGTTGTCCATTGGTGGAGACGCGTGGCGGACATCGAGGCGTCGGGAGTCGGGATATTGGCATTCCTGTGGACAGGAGATCGGGTAAGTCCACCTTGAAAACCCCGACACAAATCTAGGCCGTCCATCTGAGAGAGGACATGTGTCATGTGATCATCCATTCTGGAGATCCGGGCACTAGACATCGGGATATCGACGCTCGGGAAATCGGAGTTCCTGAGGTCGTGAAAATCGGGACATCAGAAGTCTCGAAAACGCGAGGAGAAATCTGAACCATCCATCTTGAGGGGACGCGTGGCAGCAATCGGAGTCATCAGGGAAAGTCCCGATAGGAAGTCGTCGATCGGCATTTTGGTCATCGAGATATCGGGAATACTGGTGACAAGGTGTTTATGCATTTCGGAATCGCGAAGTCTGAAACCCCGATAAGGAGGGAAGCGCCATTGTGGGAGCCAACTGTCAGCATAGCGGAGAATCAGGATTTGAGGGATCGTGAATCCTGAGGACATATGTATTTGGATATTGGAAAGTCCGAAACCTCGATGGGAGGTATGACTGCGGTCATATAGAGGAGGTCACATGGACCAATATTCTAGCCTGGAGGGTTAACGGAAATTGGAGCACATTGGGATTTTGAAGCCAAAAACCCCGATGAGAGGTAAGACTGCGGTCACGGGGATAACAGTCATATGGGCCAAGAGCCTAGCCAGGAGAGCTAGTGCGTAAATAGCACGTCGGGATTCGGTGGATCACGGATCCTGAGGACAAGTGCAATTTGGCACTTGAAAGTCCGAAACCCCGACGAGAAGGAATATAAGGCTGCGGTCTTATGGAAAGAGGTCACATGTAACAGGGCATAGTTAGGAGGGGCTAAGGCAACAAAGGAGCGCATCGGGATATTGGAGGTCGAGACATCGGGAGTTTGGAAACCCCAAAACCCGATTCTCTATTCTTCTGTCATCGAAGAGAACAGTGACCGACCTAAAGACTGTAATGTGCCAAAAATACCTATGGGTCCATTTCGAAGGAGATTCCAATGGGAATCAGAAAATCCATTCCGGCTCGAGGGGGAAAATTGAACGATCCTTAAGACCGGGAGGTCAGGCGCGGGACCTGCTGAGGTAGGTGCCCAGGTGGACGCCATCAAGTGGTATCAGAGCTTAGAAAATATTCTTTGCTTTATGTAGCAGGGAGAAGGATAATTCACCATACCGCCAAGGAGAAGGGATAGACAATCATCCGATCCAGAGGAGGAGAGGGAGATGCCTAGAGGAAGGGGTAGAGAAGTGTAGAATCCAGAAGTAGAAAGAGATCTGCATAACTTACGCGCTAGAGTTGTGGACATGGAGATAAGACAAAGGCGCAAAGTTGATGTAGGAGATATCAGTGAGTCTGAAAATGAAGATGATGCTAGACATGGAGAAGAAGAAATCCCAACGGAAGATGCAGAAAATGAGCGCTTACTTAAAGCTGTTGCAAGAATGGGTGCAAAGGTGAAAATGGACATTCCAGTTTATGAGGGAAATCTGGATGTAGAAGAGCTTCTAGACTGGATTAGAGCTCTAGACACCTATTTTGACTATGAAGATATCGAAGAGGAAAAGAAAGTCAGGCATGCCATCATGAGATTAAAAGGACATGCAACCTTGTGGTGGGATGAACTACAAGAGGATAGGCGTTGCCAAGGCAAGCAGAAAATTAAGAGTTGGGATGAGATGATTGCAAAGATGAAGGCAAAATTTATTCCCAGGCACTATCAAATTTCTCTGTTCAGGAGGATGCAGAACCTGAGACAAAATCTGATGACAGTAAAGGAATATACTGAAGAGTTTTACAGGTTGAATATCAGGGCAGGTCATCGCGAAAGCAATGATGAAAAAGTGGCCAGGTATATGAATGGATTGAGATATGAGATTCAGGATGAAATGAGTATGGAAACCATCCGAACGGTAGAAGATGCTTATCAAATGGCTTTGAAAGTGGAAGAGAAGCTGAGATGAAAGTAGAGTCAAAGAGGCCGAGGCAGAAGTCATCCCAGAGGCAAATTAGTTTCCCAGGAAAGAACCCAGAAGCCCAGAGACGACTAGAAGAAACCTCAGACTCGGACAAAGAGAGGTGGAAGCTCACAGCGAGGGCGATATGCTGAACAAAGAGAACAACATACTGAGCAGAGAGGAGGATATATTGATAATAATAGGTTTCCTCGTACCAGAGGTAGAGGAAGAGGAAGAGATGGAGTAATCACATGCTTCACATGTGGAAAGAATGGGCACAAGTCTTATGAGTGTCCAGAGAGAAAGAAAGAAACTGGAGAATCTCACATCACCGAGGCACAGAGGCGAGATGTTGAGGCAGAAGACGCTGAAGGTGGAAGATCGCTCTTGATGAGAAAAGTTCTTTTGACACCAGAAAAGGAAGTCGAGAGCTCAGTCCAAAGAAACAGTCTTTTTAGGACTGCTTGCAAGACCAAGGATAGAGTGTGCAAGGTCATTGTGGACAGCGGAAGCACTAACAATCTCATTTCAACCGAGATGGTAGAAAAGCTAGAGCTGGAAACGACTGATCATCCAAGTCCATATAAAGTTTCGTGGCTACAAAAAGGACATCAGGTAAATGTCACCAAACAATGTTTAGTTGAATTTAAGATAGGGAGATATAATGATAATTTTTTATGTGATGTTATTCCTATGGATGTTTGTCATCTATTGTTGGGTAGACTGTGGAAATATGATAGAAATGTGATTCATGATGGGAGGATGAACACATACACCCTGGAGAAGAATGGGAGGACACACATGTTACGTCCAATAAAGGATAAGGAAGTAAAACCGAAGGTAGGCAACAAAGTACTTCTCATGAGTGGGAAGGAACTTCTTACGGAGGTTAAGAAGAAGGAGGAACCACAATTCATTGTGGTCAGAAAACCAAAGATTGTTCTGACTAGCACAAGAGTGGACCATTTGCCAAAAGAAGTTCAGGAATTGCTGGAAGAGTTCGTTGATATTGTAGTGGACGAATTACCTCGTTTGTTGCCACCAATGAGAAGTGTGAGTCATCATATCGATCTCATACCCGGAGCCAGTTTACCAAACAAAGCCGCGTACAGATTGATGCCGCAAGAGAATGAAGAGGTCAAAAGACAAGTCCAGGATTTGTTGGACAAAGGTTTGGTCAGGGAAAGCTTGAGTCTGTGTGTTGTTCCAATGGTACTCAGTCCGAAGAAAGACGGAGGCTGGAGGATGTGCATTGATTCAAGGGAGATTAACAAGATAACCATCAGGTACAGGTTTCCATTACCAAGGATGGATGATTTAATGGATTTCTTAAGTGGAGAAAAATTATTTTCAAAGATTGATTTGAAGAGTGGATATCACCAGATTCGCATGAGAGAAGGTGATGAATGGAAAACATCATTCAAGACAAATGAAGGTTTGTATGAATGGCTTGTTATGTCGTTTGGCTTAACAAATGCGCCAAGTACCTTTATGAGGTTGATGCATGAAGTCCTGAAGGATTTCATCGGAAAATTTGTTATCGCATATCTGGATGATATACTAATTTTCAATAAAACGGAGGTTGAACATCTGAAGAATTTATCCATTGTGATGAAGAGATTACAACAAGAGAAGTTGTTGATAAACATAAAGAAGTCCTCGTTCATGAAGACATAACTCATTTACTTGGGATTTGTTATTTCGGCAAATGAGTTGAGGATGGATCCAGATAAGGTGGAGGTAATTAAGAATTGGCCATCACCAAGGAACATATTTGAGGTGAGAAGTTTTCATGGATTGGCTAGTTTCTACCTAAAATTCATTAGGAATTTCAGTGGAATTAGCACAGCGATGATGGATACAGTGAAGAAAAGACATAAATCTTTTCATTGGACTGAAGAGGCTGAGAAGAGTTTCAATTTGTTGAAACAGAAGATTACGGAACAACCAATTCTGGTGTTACCGGATTTTCAAAAGACATTTCAGGTGAAATGTGATGCAAGCGGGTTTGCAATAGGAGCAGTCTTAAGTCAAGATGACAGACCGATTGCATATTTAAGTGAGAAGCTGAATTAAGCGAACGTGAAGTATTCCCCGTATGATAAGGAGTTTTATGCCATCATCCAGGCATTGAAGAAATGGAGGCACTATTTGATTCCGAAGGAATTTGTTTTATATAGTGATAACCATGCATTGCAGTTTGTGACTCAACAAGAAAATTTCAATCAGAGGCATGTTAAATGGGTTGAATACATGCATAATTTCACTTTTGTGATAAAACATATTTCTGGTACTACTAACAAAGTTGTTGATGCTTTGAGCAGGAAGTGTTTGCTGTTGCAGGAGTTCAAAGTCAAAACATTGGGTTTTGATGATCTCAGAGACATGTACGCAGATGATCCAGATTTTCAAGAAGTGTATGAAGTAGCTGAGAATCTATTTCTCAGAGATAGCAACAAATGGGCCAAATACATGATCCAGGAAGGATTTATGTTTAAGGGCAATCAACTATGTATTCTGAATTGTTCCATGAGGGAGAATCTGCTGAAGGAGAAACACAGTGGAGGATTGGTCGGACACTTCAGTCATGATAATACATTCGTGAAGATGAGCGAGTCATACTTTTGGCAAGGGATGCAATCAAAGGTCAAGAGGTTTGTAGACCGATGCAGAATTTTCCAGCATTCAAAGGGAAGGAAGCAGAATGCAGGTTTTTATCAACCATTGCCCATACCTGAGAAGCCGTGGGATGAAATTAGCATGGATTTCATATTGGGATTGCCAAGGATGCAAAGAGGATTTGATTCGATCTTTGTGGTAGTGGATAGATTTTCCAAGATGGCACATTTTATCCCATGTCAGAAAACCAGTGACGCGACCCACATCGCGAATTTGTTTTTCAAAGAAGTCGTTCGACTTCACGGCTTACCAAGGAGTATTGTTTCGGACAGAGATACAAAGTTCTTAGGGCACTTTTGGAGGACATTATGGAAGAAGTTGGGGACTAACTTGTTGTTTAGTTCAGCTTATCATCCTCAGACATATGGACAGACAGAAGTGGTGAACAGAAGTCTGGGAGACTTGCTGAGGAGCCTGGTGGCGGAGCACCACAGCAGTTGGGACAATGTATTGCCGCAGGCAGAGTTTTCTTATAACGACTCAGTGAATCGAAGCACAGGGCAGATTCCATTCCAGATTGTATATGGCACACAACCAAGAGGATTTTCTGAATTGAGATATTCGGAACAGACTGCTACTAGGAGCGCTAGTGCAGAAGAATTCGCAAAGGCGATGAAAGAACTTCACAGCCGGGTGAAGGAGCGACTGCAGAATTCAAGTCAGGAGTATAAGAGGAGAGGAGATCAACATTGAAGATGACTCCAATTTGAGGTTGGTGACTTGATTCTAGCGCACTTGAGAAGAGAAAGGTTCCCGAGAGGAACATACAATAAATTGAAGATGAAGAAAATCAGACCATGCAAGGTCTTGAAGAAAATTGGAGAGAATGCTTATGAGATTGAATTACCCAATGGGATCAGAATTTATCCGATATTCAATGTCTCAGATTTATACCCATATAAACTTGAGGAAACAGGAGAAGAAGGTGAACAACCAGAGGTTCAGTGGAAAAAATAGATGCCAGTCACAAAGAGATCACAGATGGAGTGCATACTGGACAAGAGAGTTAGCAAGAAGACCAGGAGGAGAGAATACTTTGAATATTTGGTCAAGTGGAAGGACCATCCAGTTGAAGATGCTAGCTGGGAAAATGAAGCAGAGATTCTGAAGCATGGACAGACCGTGCAAGAGCTCATGGACAGGAGCCCATGAAAATTTTCAAGTGAGGGAGTATGATGCAGGAGCATCCCTCACATCAAGCGAGCCAGCGCGGAAGACAAAGGACAGCTGGGCAGACTCAACCAAACTTTTGAATTTTCCCTTGAAGTTGATGCACCAAATATAAATGAGATCATTTAATGAAGGTTCCTTGGTATAATGTAATCAGACCTTGAGCGCCCCGCTCTCGTCTGAAGTAGATGGAGGCATTTATAGTAGTTAATGCAGGTAGATAGAAATTTAATTCTAGATTAGACTGTTTGAGAGCGCAAGAGGGAAATGGGATATAGACACCCTCATTGTGCATTGTAATAGAGTTAGAAGCATTGGAGCATAGAAGAGAAGCAGAGAGCTGTGTAGAAACATCCATGTATGGTTATTTGGGCTAATAGAAGAATTTGATTCAAGTTCATGGCGTTGTGTTTGTTCTCTGTGTATGTATGTTGAATGCTATGCTCATGAGTATTTACTTCCTGTTATGCATTTTTTTTACATGCTATGTATGAATGATTTCTTGCTAAGTGTTTGAAATCTGAGAAAGGAAGTAGAAGAAATGAGTTTCAATTTTTTCTCTATCTGAGCAAGGATTCCTGCAAGGAGTGCAGTTGAAGTCGTCCGCAAGGAGTGCATTGATAGAAGGATAAGATAGTTTAACTCTTGTTCTTGTTCACCCATAATTGAAATTGGGTTATAGGAGTTGTGCAAGGAGTGCGCAGGCTAAGGGAAGTCTCAGTTGTGAAACTGAGCGAAGCATTGAAGGACTGTTGTTGCAGGTGTGCGCAGAGTCGAAAGAATTCAACACTTGGAAGTGTTTGAGGATTGCCGCAAGGGGTGCACGCAAGAGTCTCCGTGGAGACTCAGAATTGTGTGAAGCCCAGGAAGGACAAGGCTTCCAAGCTCATCGAAGAGAAGCACAGAGAATCTATGTCGTGGGAGTGTTTTTACAGGTGCTGCAAAGTTACGCGCAGGAGGACCAGTTTTCACAGAGGAATACTGGGTTCACCCTGTAGAAAACATCAAAGAGGAAGAGATCGACGGTTAGGATCTTGTGGAGAAGATTTGAAAAATCCCTCCAACCATTGGATCTGCCAAAGAAGCAAGGAGGTTACGGCCACGTTCGGAGTTCAAGCTCCAGGGGTCATGATTCGTTGGATCGTTGATCGGTTACCCATCAGTCGTCCGATCTGACAGGAGTTGCATAGGTTTTAAACCCTCATGAGCACAGTAAGAACCCTAAGAATCATCGGGATATCGAGGCGTCAGGGTTCGGGAAATCGGGAATCACGAGAGCAGAAGATCGGGAATTTTCATGGTAAAATTCCCGGGAAGGATCAGAGCCATCGATTGGTGGAGACGCGTGGAGGACATCGAGGCGTCGGGAGTCGGGATATCGGCATTCCTGTGGACAGGAGATCGAGTAAATCCACCTTGAAAACCCCGACACAAATCTGGGCCGTCCATCTGAGAGAGGACGTGTGTCACGTGATCATCCATTCCGGAGACTCGGGCACTAGACATCGGGATATCGGTGCTCAGGAAATCGGAGTTCCTGAGGTCGTGAAAATTGAGACATCAGAAGTATCGAAAATGCGAGGAGAAATCTGAACCGTCCATCTTGAGGGGGCGCGTGGTAGCAATTAGAGTCATCAGGGAAAGTCCTGATAGGAAGTCGTCTATCGACATTTTGGTCATCGGGATATCGGGAATCCTGGTGACAAGGTGTTTATGCATTTCAAAATCGTGAAGTCCGAAACACCGATAAGGAGGGAAGAACCATTGTGGGAGCCAGCTGTCAGCATAGCGGAGAATCGGGATTTGAGGGATCACGAATCCTGAGGACATATGTATTTGGACATTGGAAAGTCTGAAACCCCGATGGGAGGTATGACTGTGGTCATATAGAGGAGTTCACGTGGACCAAGAGTCTAGCCTGGAGGGCTAACAGAAATTGGAGCGCATCGGGATTTTGAAGCCAAAAACCCCGACGAGAGGTAAGACTGCGGTCATGGGGATAATGGTCATATGGGCCAGGAGCCTAGCCAGGAGAGCTAGTGTGTAAAGAGCACGTCAGGATTCGGCGGATCGCGGATCCTGAGGACAAGTGCATTTTGGCACTTGAAAGTCCGAAACCCCGACGAGAAGGAATATAAGGCTGCAGTCTTATGCAAATCAGTCACATGGACCAGGTCATATCTAGGAGGGGCTAAGGAAACAAAGGAGTGCATCGGGATATTGGAGGTTGAGACATCAGGAGTTTGGAAACCCCAAAACCCAATTCTCTATTCTTCTGTCGTTGAAGAGAACAGTGACCGGCCTAAAGACTGTAAAGTGCCGAAAAGACCTGTGGGTCCATTTCGAAGGAGATTCCAGTGGGAATCAGAAGAGCCATTCTGGCTTGAGGGGGAAAATTGAACGATCCTTAAGACTAGGAGGTCAGGCGCGGGACCTGCTGAGGTAGGTGCCCGGGTGGATGCCATCAATGACCTTTACCCAAAAAGGTATTTCAGGATTTCATGACTCGTGAGTTCACAATGAAACTTCTTCTTGATGACCCTAATATTTCCACGATCTGACGGTCCTAATTGTATGGAAATTTCGCGTATCAGGACTTCCCGACTCTGGACTCCGACTCAACAAATTTCTCCACTGCTCTGACTCTCGAAATGCGGAAATTCAAACCCAGAATATCAACAACTCCCGCTGATCTAGGTCTAACGGTGACTATTTCTCCTAATCTTATGAGTGTTGACAGACACTCAACCTTAACTTCTCTACTAATCCACTGGATCCAACGATCCATGGTGAATCGGTAGTTCTCTCTCTGAGAATTTCAACCATCCGTTCAAGATCTCGATGCTCCTGCCCAAATAACTCAATGTCTCCTTCTGATCTTAATTTTTTCCAGGTAAATTCAACCCTCGTATTCCTTCAAACTTTTCTTCGGAGTCTCTATCCATTCTAAGCTTTGTTTTGATTGCAAACTCAAGGATTTCAAGGGATTCTTCCATGCACTCCTTACGGCTTCACGATAATCTCTAATTATCTGAATTTCTCAGTTCTATGCACTCCTTGCAACAGAAGCTCTTCAACCTCTCACTGGGTTGGAAAAGTCTAAGACTCCAACTCGCCTATGTACACCTTGCATGGCTCTATGCTATACTCGCACTTCTGCTGGTATGAAGAACAACGATATCTCTCGTGAGCTTGTCTGAGGTAAAACTCAGATCTTGTCAACGCACTCTTTGTGGACTTTCACTACATTCCTTGCAGGAATTCTCAGGATGAGAAACAATTGAAACTCATACTCTCCCTCTCACAGACTTCATACATTCAACATGAAATCATACATACACATAGCATTGAAACAAATGCATAACAGAGCATATAAGAAAATTGTAAAGATACCATTCAATAGATGAAAATAGTATTCAAAAACACCATGAAGTTGGATCAAGATTTCTTATATTAATCCAAGTGCATATGTACATGGGTTCTATAGCATTAACTATCTACTTATACAACTTCTATAGTCTATTTTCTTCCCTCCTATTCTCTTGCTCTACATCTCTTCCAATGAAAATCATGAAAGGAAAAAAAAAATACATTACAATACATACGAGGGAGCTTTCTAGTGTTTTCCCTCCTACACTCCAAACTATCTTATCAAAAATAAAAGCAAAAACTACTTTACATTTAATACATTAAATGCCTCTAACCGACAGATGAGAGAAAATGCTCAAGATCTACGTTACAATCTCCAAAACATAAAAGAAAAAATATATTTTTAGATATTACATTAATGCTTCATTCTTTCAAATTCAACACATTCTCAAAATGCGTCCTGGTGCATTTCCAACTATCCTCCACTCTTTTACGCTTGCTTAAGATGCTCTTGCATCATACTCCTCTGGCTGAAAAATTCATGGACTCCTATCCATGATCTCTTGCACTGTCTCTCCATGTTTCTGGATCTTCGCTTCGCCTTCCCAACTGACATCTTCAATCGAGTGTCCCTTCCACTTTACCAAGTATTCAAAATACATCATTCGTTGGGTATTCTTGCTAAATCTATGATAAATGATCTTTTCCATCTGCGTCTTTTCAGTTACAGGCATCTGTTTGACCCACTGAACTTATTTTTTATTCTATTCTCCTCCTGCTTCATCTACTCTATAAGGATACAGATTCGTTACGTTGAATTTGGGTGAAATGCCCACACCATCTAGAAATTCTATTTCGTAAGCATTTGCCTCAAATTTTCTCATAATTTTACATGGTCCTATCTTTTTCATTTTCAGTTTATTCTACGTTCCCCTTGGGAATATTTCCTTTCTCAGGTGTGAGAAGACCAAATCTCCCACTTCGAACTGAAGCTCTCTTTGGTGTTGATCTTCTCTACGCTTGTATTCCTAGTTGGAATTCTACAACCGCTCTTTAATCTTACGGTGGAGCTCCTGCATCTCTGCTGAAAAATCTTCAGATCCAGTGCTTCTGAACTCACTCTACTCTAAGTCTCTCAACTCAGATGCGCCTCTTGGCTACATTCCATATATTATCTAGAATGGGCTCTGTCCTATGCTCCTATTAGGTGAGTCATTATATGCAAATTCCACTTGCGGCAAAATCTGATCCCACTGACTGTGATGTCCAGCTACTAAACTCCTCAACAAGTCTCCTAAACTTTGATTTACCACCTCAGTATGTCCATCCATCTGAGGGTGATATGTTGAGCTAAAATATAAATTCATCCCCATATTTTTCCATAGTGTCCTCCAGAAATGACCAACAAATTTGGTGTCTAGATATGAAACAATACTCTTGGGTAAACCACGAAGTCAAACAACTTCTTTGAAAAACAGATTTGCAATGTGTGTTGCATCACTGTGTTGAAGGAAAATCTCCCTGCGGACAGGTAGATCTTCTCAAAGATCTAGACTCTTAACTCTAAGATAGAAAGTGCTTATCATGGTCACTGACTTCCTTTTAGATCTAGGTGGACTAGTGTGTGAGGAGGAAGGAGAAATAAAGTACATTTTGTCGGTGTTTGTCCCTGCACGCTCCGAGTTGAGCTCCAATCTTTCGCTCCTCGATAAGCCCTGTAGACAAACAAAGTAAGACTACTTCCTACTCTATCAAGATTAGTCAGAAATAGGTCTATCTACTAAAGAGACAAATTCATGTGAGATTGAACACGAATTAGAAAGAAACAGGCCAAGCAAATTATATTAATGAGGACAAAACATTGCTTACAACTGTAGATGGATTGCAGTAGTTTCGCCAAGTCCTCCTTGTCTACCCCTTGCTCAAAAGATCCACGATCCGAATGATGAAAGCTTCATCGATTGCTCCCTATGAGATCATAGGTCTCTTGCCTCCAAAATATCTTTGTTCCAGCACCACTTATAAGATCATAAGTTTGGTGTGATTCTCCCTTTCCAGTCCCCTTTCACCATTAGAAAGCTTGCTTATATAGCCTTGGAGAGGCTCAACAACTTGATATATCCTTGGGGAAGGTGAGAATTTTCCTCCTTTAGTTGAGGATCTGCCCTAAGATCATGGCTAGACTAGGGATTCGAGCTCAACAACCTTCTAAGAATGAAAATATCCTTCCCCCATTCATCTCAACAAGTCAATTGTTGCCTAAAATAGGTAGCGCTCCCTTAAAAGGGCCATCAGAGTGTTGTAGCACTCCCTAGTAGTGTTTAAAGGAGTGCCAACACTCCTAAAGACACCAGCGCTCCCTCAAAAGGGCCAAAGGAGCTTTATAATGCTCCCAAACAGTGTAAGGGGGAGCACCAGCACTCCCAGAAGAGGTATAGGGGAGCGCTCTTCTTCAAAACTTAGTTTTTTTAGTGTTTTCATATGGAAAAAGGTTCATGAGCTCAGTTAACCTTTCCTCCTCTTCCAAATAAAGTGTTTGACATGTGCCAAGTGTCCTCTTGATTTCGTTTACAGGCACGACATGGGCATCATGGAAGTATGCTTTCTTTAACACTTATGACACTTGTGAGCAAAAAGCGACACTTGCGAACCTTGTAATGATGACACTTGTGACACTATCAAAGCGAGTATTTATGTGTAACATATTGCCCCCCAAAGTATTAAGTTAGAAGATAGGAACTGATAACTGAAATGCTTTGTAGACTTTCAAGCAAGGGCATAGATGCAGAGAACCTGACAAAAGTTGCACAAAAACATCCAACAAATATTATGACATGTTTCAAACCCAAGGCAGGCATACCTATGCTTGGGTGATCAAGACTTGCAAGATATGGCCGCCATAAAATACACTGCGGATCCATAATTGTATTGATAAAAAGGTATAGCCACTGAAAATACACTGTGGATCTATACTCTTATGACATGAATTGATCGTAGCCATGAAGAATACACAGTGGATCTACGAGATGAGAAGACATAGCCACGACCAATACAAAGTGGATCTATATAACATTATATGTTTCATTGTTCAAAAGAAACTCCATCGCAACCTGGGAAAAGTACATATCAAAGTGATCACTCAACTGAGGGTCTTCTTACCGATCCCGATGTAGTACAAATATAACCATGTGAATAGATGTCTCGATGTCGAACATGGCAGAAGCCACTTGATTACCGATCAATGATGTAAACCGTTAACAAGCGCGAGGGGGCTCACCATTAATGTCAATGATTCCCAAGGTACTCTAGTACATCCCAACGAATGTGAATGGATGAGATGGAGTCGAACATCCGTGGAATCATCCGATCAGAGGTCAATGATGTAAACCCACTGTCGAATGTGAGGAGGCCTGCCATTGAGGCATGTAGGTCCCAAAGTACTAACTAGTTTCTAAGTCTAATTCCTGGATAATGTCTTGAAGTCGACAGGAATAGGCTCGTCGAAGGAGGGCCTTGATGTATCCCCAATCAACGACACGAAATGGACATAGAGATGTAATTGGTAGATCAAATGAACATGGACTGACACAGGTATTGAGACAAGATATTTGTGATGGATGACTCTCGAGGAAGATACTTCCCTTGAACACTGAGGCATAATAGCAGAAACATGACATGGACCAAAACATGATAATACAGTGGATACTGTGACTTACGTCAGGTGACCCAAAGGAGTGAAAGAAACTCAAAGGATTGGCTCAGTGCAAAGGTTTAGTGGATTATAATGCATGCAAAAAACACAGTGTCATGTTCAAGGGTGGCTCTAAGAGTTACTTGGTAATGTTCTCAAACACTGCTTGGCTTGCTTCTTTCAATTTTTCCCCCATCCAGATAGACGAGTACCTCTTTTTAATTTAATGAGATCGAGGAGGGTAGCACATGCTCGATAAAACTCACCTTCGATAAGTTCTGCTTCCTTTGTTTAATGAACTGGAAGAAGTAAGGGTTCAATCCTGTATGGGCCTGTCGATGTTTTGTTTAGCGAGTCCAAAGACAGAAAACTCGAAGGTTTTTCATGATTATAGAGTCTGGAAAAACACTTAAAAGAGAACTCTCTCAGTTCCTTTTTCATAAATTAGTCTGATGAGACCAAAAAAGAGATAAACTATCGCTCAACAAACATTTTCTTCAAATACTTTAACGAGCGTGAAGAGAACAAGGTTGCTCGGTAATCTTTTCATCTTTAGAGAGTCTGAAAAGAACTTAAAGATGACTCCAATGTTGTCCTTTTTCGTAATGTTAGTCTCGCGAGGCCGAAAAAGAGATAAATTATCACTCGAAAGACGCACTTTCAAACTGTTTAACGAGTGGGAAAGAAAGCAAGATCACTCGGCAATATTTTCATGTTTAGAGAGTCTGAAAAGAGCTTAAAGGAGACTCTAGGGGGTTCCTTTTTCGTGTATCCATACATGTCCGAAAAAGAGATAAAAGTCTACCCGGATGCATTCTCATGTATTTACGAGCATGAGAAAGAACAAAGACTAAGCTCGGTATTCCCCCAGCATGAAAGCTAGTGGCTTAACTCCAGAAAGATCATCAGAGGCTGGAGACATTCCCTCCAAGCTTCGATTCATTCGCCGACTTTGAGGTTGTCACCAATTTCTCTAGTAGATGAGAAAAAGGAGAAGGGTGGATGAAAAGAAGGTTTAAGAGAGATGATTGTTTCATTTTTTTAACGAGCTTGACAAAGGAAAAGAACTATGCTCAAGGCCTCTGTTTCATTTTTTAACGAGCTTGCCACAGAGAAGAGAAACTATGCTCGTGGTTTTGTCCGTATCATGGCTTCCAAGAGGATAATGCTCTGGAAGGGTGCCATGTCAATGGATAAAACGTGGTCATGGCCTTCAGGAGATCTTCACTGGATGGAAGAGAATCACTTGAGAAGGAACACATGTCGAGGGTCGCGATAGGAGTAAAGAGATCAAGCTCCAATAATCCTACCGAAGAAATCACCATGTCCACTACCGGATCCAAAACGTCAGAAGTTGAAAGCATGGGAGATGATGAAAAATCAACACCAGGAGGGGAGATAGACGGTATATCTGCCTGAATTTCTTCACGAGGGGGAAGAAAAGAGGATCGGTGACAGTTATTATCCCGAGGTAACTTGTTAATGCGAAACATTTCTGGAATAGATTCATCTGAAGGAAAAGTTGGGGAAATGTAGTTGATCACAGACGACAAGGAACTCAACCATGATTGCATCGAGGAACTGTCAAGTGCCAATAGATGTTGGTCATTTGACAAGGGAGAAGTGGATTGGGTAGAAACGTATGATTTTTCGGCTGGACTAAGTGGCATGGTGTCACTTAGTGCATCGAATTCCAAAGGACGAGGTACAATCCAAGGGTCAGATGATTCCAAAGATTGATAAGCCACGGTCGAAATCATATCGACGGTGGCAATATGATGTGTAGTCGGTGGAAGTGGTGTAGGTAAGGTACCCATGAGGCTAGAATCTTTCAGTAAGCCAACACCAACACTTTCATACGTGATCTTGTGGTCTCCCAAGAAAGGAATATTGTTGGTAGCAGGAGCGCAAGAATCGATCGTGCAGAAATCCAACTGATCAACAGTGACAATTTTGCCCTGGTGAGGAAATTGTACACATCGGAAAACTGACGAGGCAATGACAATCATGGCATAAAACCAACTTATTCCAAGTAACAAGTTGTAATCGAGGGGAGCATCGACCACCTCGACATCAACAGTAACGGTTTTTCCACCCAATTGGATGGGTAGGGACCGTAAAATCCCATGGGGATGAAAACCTCACCCATCGAAGGCGCGTAACATCATTGGGGGATTTGTTGAGTGCTGGTGACTTTAAACCTTTCCAACACACTAAATACATGACACAAGTTGAGGCTCCCTCATCCAGAATAGTTCAATGGATTTGTTGATTGTGAACAACAACATCAACTTGGAAAGCAAGTTGGTGGGAGAGTCGAGACGCATAATTATCCAGGTTAAACATGATTTGATTGGACGACTCAGAATCAACAGCGCCAAGAGCAGTCAAGAGCGTTCTACGTTGACTGGGACATTGTTGTAGAACTTCTAACGCAAACATAGAACACGATGCTTTAGCCAAATCTTCAACAATGTTGTAGTTTTGGGCAGCACGTGAACTAGGATTAAAGGTATCTTTGTGGATAGTTCTCTTAGGAGGACGTAAGATAGAGTCGAACGTGGGTTTCTCAATCTGAAGTGGTCCAGACGGAGGATTAACCGATGGAAGACTAACAGAGGATGATGATGGATCCGGTAAAGTGCCGGCACCGTTAGTGTATTTTCCTTTGTCAGGGTTACCTGGCGTGTCGTAGGTCTTAGAGAGAGTGTTAAAATTGATCCCATTAAACATATAAATATGTGCACTCGACGAGGCCTCATCATTAGGATCGCTAGAATTGCCCCCAGGAGAGGGGGTTTGAGAAACCATGGATTGTTGCTGCGGAAAAGGATGAGTAAGCACAGCGGGTTGTAACTTCCCTTGGAAAATTTTAGCCACTTCATTGTGAAGTGGAAAATCTCGAGTGTAGTAATCATCACCACAAATGATACATGGGAATTTCAATTTCCGTTGTGGTTGCTTTTCGGTAGCAGGTGTTTGATTCTTGGGTTTTTCATTATTATTTTTTGATTTATTCTTTTTCTTCTTCTTGCCTCCAGATTGTTGTGAAGGGGAAGATTGAACTGCATTCACCTCAAAGATCTAAGTTTGGGGGGAGGTAGAGGAGGGTGTAGTTGATTTAGATTTGACGGAACCGATAACACCATCCGCATGAGATGAGGATGATGGCTTAGAAGGATCGATATTAGCTCGAGCAACATTCGGAAGCAAATCATACAAAGTACCAGATTGGGAATAAACCAAGTCTAAGTACTGAGCCTGAGCAATGGCTTGTTCCTCTGTGACTACACCACCCACAGTGACATCGCGAGCGATCGGGGGTAACAATGATTTAGTAAACCATTCTTCCAAGAGCATGTCAGGAATGACTGCCTTGATCATCCTTCATCGTCACCTCCACTCATAAATATGGTTAGAGATATGCACGAAGTTAGTTTGACAAAGGGAGGTCAAGAGTTCAGTACCTGTCTCGTAATGAATAGGCAATTGAAAGTGCGTGAGGAAAGGCATGGAAAGGGAATTGAAATCGTGAAAAAAAGCACGTGGTAGTTCAATATACCACTTTGCTGCAGAACCGGTAAGCGTTCACTAGAAAAGACGCAAATGTATAGAATCATCCATGAGGGAGTTTGATGAACACCACAAATGGAAAGTCATCACATGGTTGTTCAGATCTTCCCCAGGGTTCCCGTCAAATTTTGGAATATCAGAAGGAAGCTTAGCCATAATGACTGGCCAAACCGGTGAATGAGAGATAGGATCATTAGTTAACTGAAACAAGTCTGGGAGATCCAGAGTCACAAGGAAAGGTAGTTGTCGGTTAATGTGCGAATGATACTGGTGTGGCATAGGAACACCAGTAGGACCATAGACTGGGTTAGGTGGATAGTTGTAACCAGTAGGTCCTCCTACATACGGTTGTTGTTGCCTAGGGTAAGAAGGATTCGACGGTGCATGAGAAACATGGGCGTAACCCGGGGGGTTCTGAACATTATAGGCTGGGTGATTTATTTGCCCATGAGGAGGATAAACATTTTGGCCTTGAGAATGGTAAGGAGTAGATCCCGGAGGTGGATAGACATGAGGCCCATAAGAAGGATAAGACTGTGGTCCCGGAGAACTCCAAGTGGTGTTTTGGATACCGCCCAGATAAGATTGCCCGTAAGATGTTCCAGAAGGGACAGGATTGGATACTCCTCCTAGTGGGTTATTATACAAGTGGCCCCCAACGTGGGGTTGAGTAAAAGTGCCTCCTAAAGATACTCCCCAGGATTGTGAAGGGTTTCCAGCAAATGAGGGTTTCCCCCCTGCCAGTGGTGGATTTATGACCGTGGTGTGACTGGCAAACAGAGGTTTCCCACTAGGAGGAGTATGAAAAGGGGGTTGTCCCCTGGGAGGGGCATGCCCACCATGGAAAGGTAGTCCTCTAGGAGGGAAAGGTATGTTTGATGGTGTTTTCCCTCCAGCCGGTTGTGTTTGGCCAACAGGGGTCTGCATTCTCAGGTGAGAAGATGTCCCAGCAGGATCATGTGGAACATGCAGAGTTGTAGAGTAAAGACTCGTAGAAACAGGGGTAGAAATTGAAGTGCATTGGGGATGAGTAGAGGTGATGAGTCCAACATTAGGATGGACTTGTGTTGGTGTAGCAGTAGAGTGAATAACCTGATCGACTGGGTGATTCATGGTTTGACTGGATGGTCCTGTTTCACTAGGAGGGTCATGAGGATGAAAGGGTTGTTGAATATATTCGAAATGTTCATATAGATCACATCCCGATGAAGTCCTCCATATATAACGAGCAGGTGTGGGATTGGTTTCTACTACGTTGCTAGGATGAACAAGAGTCCTATACTCGTCACCAAAGATTGGTTCCATGGATCCCATATATGTTTTGGTAAATATCTTCTCCGGTAATCGTGGGACTTCTTCGTCTATGACGTTCCCAAGGGAGTCTAAATGAACCAAAAGTGGTTCGAGAGGAGTTACCGACACAAGTGTGGTGGGATTTTCAACTGTGCCCAAAGCGTCTTCTGGGTTATCTAACGGGGGAGCAATAGCACTTCCGGTGTCAGATGGATTTTCTACCTCTCTATGGTAGTTGTCTTCTGGAGGGTTAGAAGGTAAGGGTTGATAGCCTTCTAGAGGCATCCCTTGCATCGTACATGATCAAAGAAGACCTTTATCATCTACGGGCTCAATTGTGGAGAATAACAGATCACACTGAAAATCTAGGACCAACTAACAAAAAGAAACAACATGCACTAAGAAATCTAGGAATCAACCAAGCAGACAAAAATTCTCTCGATGACCGTATTAGTTGGTGATGAAATCCAATGTCGCGTAATCAAGTTGAGAAGGGCTTGGGATATGGTGGAACAGTTACAATGGCAACCTGCTTAACGGACTTATGCCTTGGTGCAAGCTTCCACGCAGTAATTGTGGATTTACCCTCCAAGGAGCCCAAGTGAGTTTGACCAATGTCTGCTCCAGGTAAAGTGAGACTTCCCTTCACTGTCACCTTGTGTAAGACCCTAAAGATTATTGCCACTAAGGTTAGAAATTCACAGTCAGCCCCTGGGCGGGTACAGTCGACAGTCCAGTCCGAACATATGGGCAGGGTATCTAGCCCAAAATCAACTTGAAAGGCTTCCACTCAACATTGTGGGTATACCTTTAAGTGATCCCCATAATATGATCTGACTACTACAATCAGTCAAACCACGGAGGGATAATCTCTATAGCTTTCCCGAATGCGACTTCGTGCGTAACCCCTGTGTGAGAGGGGGATCCCAGGCGGACTTATACGACAATTGGATTTGACTCTCCCTAGTTCAAGATGCTAATGTTTGTTTTGGAAACTTTGGAGAGTTATGCTTACAACCTAATCCAAAGTGCTAACCCTAGTCTACTGTTGGTGGAAGATCCTAAAAACAAAAATGTTCTAGATAATTTTTAATTAGCATTCATTTTATAGTTGTTCTTTACTCAAAGGGTGTACGAAAGTGAAACTAATGGAATGATGACTCGATGCCCAAAAATATGCATGAAAGATGATAATCAATCGTTTCTTTTCAATGAACACCTATTTAAGGGAATGAGAAGGAGTCGTTTTCACTTTCAAACACTAATATGAAAAATCCTCTATCAATTGGTTCTCAATCAAATCCAGTGCAACGCTAAAACCTTTTCAAAAAATTCCTTCTAATATGCAAATCAAGCACTAAAATGTAACTTTTCCATTTTTATGTGAATGATAACTAATTCAATGCAAAAAACTTCTCCTATCAACCACCTTTTCAGATCAAGGAGATTCAGACAAGTATGATCAGATTTCGCACACACAACAGACACCCTCTTGCTATGATTGAAACAAGAAGTAACAGAGAACAAAAAATAACAATGCAAAAACCAAACAATTCACACAAAAACGAAGTGTTCAAAGAACAATGACCTTCAAAAAACCAAGTGAGAAGAGTCACAGACTTCAGATGTCCTTCACCAGAGTTCCCGCTCAGTCGGATAGGAGAGGAAAAAAATAGCGGATCGATTTCAAGCTCTCAACAACAAAAAACTCAAAAAGAATGAATAAGGTCATAAAATATGAACAATAAGGTGTTTACTTCTCAGGAGGAAGTATGTCAAAGGTCAAAGGAAGAATCATTGAATCACAAAGCAGCCCAGCAAGTGAGAAAACAAGGTTTGGACCTTCAAAAATTGCAATTTTTGAAGAGATTTTGGGCAAAAAAGGGTTGGCACTCTGGTATAAGGGCCACCAAAGCGTTATAAAGCTCTGTCCAGAAGCTTAAGGGAGTTTTGGGGCTCTGCTAACAAGGCAGGGGAGCGCTGGAGTCCTAAAGCTCAGAAAAAATTCCAAAAACCCAAAATTCAGTCAAATTTTGACAATCAGGCTAAGTGTGATGGGGTAAAGAATCAATCAGCAAGTGCAATCAGATATGAAGGGGTGAACAAGGTCGGAAAACAACCAAAGGTAAATACAAGGTCTATGAGGAATATCAAAACTAAAAGTTTGATTTGAATTTCCCCAGCGGAGTCGCCAATTTCTGTTGAAGGAAAATCTCCCTGCGGACAGGTAGATCTCCTCAAAGAGATAGACTCTTAACTCTAAGACATAAAGTGATTATCATGGTCACTGACTTCCTTTTAGATATAGGTGGACTAGTGTGTGAGGAGGAAGAAGAAAATAAGTACCTTTTGCCGGTGTTTGTCCCTGCACGCTCCGAGTTGAGCTCCAATCTTTCGGGCCTCGATAAGCCCTGTAGACAAACAAAGTACGACTACTTCCTACTCTATAAAGATTAGTCTGAAATAAATATATATACTAAAGAGACAAATTCATGTGATATTGAACACGAATTAGAAAGAAACAGGCCAAGAAAATTATATTAATGAGGACAAAACATTGCTTACAGTTGTAGATGGATTGCAGCAGTTTCGCCAAGTCCTCCTTGTCTACCCCTTGCTCAAAAGATCCATGATCCAAATGATGAAAGCTTCACCGATTTCTCCCTATGAGATCATAGATCTCTTGCCTCCAAAATATCTATGTTCCAACACCACTTATAAGATCATAAGTTTGGTGTGATTCTCCCTTTCCAGTCCCCTTTCACCATTAGAAAGCTTGCTTATATAGCCTTGGAGAGGCTCAACAACTTGAGATATCCTTGGGGAAGGTGAGGATTTTCCTCCTTTAGTTGAGGATCTGCCCTAATATCATGGATGGACTAGGGATTCGAGCTCAACAGCCTTCTAAGAATGAAAAGATCCTTCCCCCATTCATCTCAACAACTCAACTGCTGCCTAAAATAGGTAGCTCTCCCTTAAAAGGGCCATCAGAGCACTGTAGCGCTCCCTAGTAGTGTTTAGGGGAGCGCCAACACTCCTAAAGACACCAACGCTCCCTCATAAGGGCCAAAGGATCTTTATAACGCTCCCAAACAGTGTAAGGGGGAGCGTCAGCACCGCCAGAAGAGGTATAGGGGAGCGCTCTCCTTCAAAACTTAGTTTTTTGAGTGTTTTCAGATGGCAAAAGGTTCATGAGCCCAGATAACCTTTCCTCCTCTTCCAAATCAAGTGTTTGACATGTGCCAAGTGTCCTCTTGATGTCGTTTACAGGCATGACATGGGCATCATGGCAGTATTCTTTCTTTAACACTTGCGACACTTGTGAGAAAAAAGTGACACTTGGGAACCTTGTAATGACGACACTTGCGACACTATCAAAGCGAATATTTTTTATGTGTAACACACTGGTTTTCTGACATGGAATGAATGTGCCATTTTTTAGACTCTGTCGGCTACCACGAATATGGAATCACAACCTCTCTGTGTCCTCGACAGTCCTAACAAAAAATCCATGCTTATCGCGTCCGACGACCTCTCTGGTATTGACAATGGTTGATACAATCCTGTATTTTGTCTTTTCCCCTTTGCATGCTGGAAAATTCTACATATGTTCACAAACTTCTTCACATATGTCCTCATCCCTGGAAAATAATATAATATGTTTAGTTGCACTAATGTTTTTTAATGGCCGAAATGTCCAGCCAATCCTCCACTATGTTTTTTCTTTAGAAGATTCTCTCTCATGGAACTCTTCGGGATACACAACTGATTTCCTTTGAATAGCAATCCATCATGGATCAAATATTCAACCCATTGGCTTATATCTCTCAGAACAGGATTCTCACATGCTTCATAAGCTTCTCTAAAATCTGACTCATCTTTGTACATATCCTTAAGGCTATCAAAACCTAAGGTCTTCACACGAAACTCCTACATAATCAAACATTTCTTGCTCAATGCATCAACAACCTTGTTAGCAGTTCCAGAAATGTGATTTATAACAAACGTAAAGTTCTGCATAAATTCAATCCATTTTGCATGTTTATGGTTCAGTTTCTCCTATCTGGTTACGAATTGTAAAGCATGGTTGTCGCTATACAAAACAAACTCTTTGGGAACCAAGTAATGCCTCCATTTCTTCAATGCCTGTATGATTGCATAAAACTCTTTATCATATGTGGAATATTTCATATTGGCAGCATTTAGCTTCTCATTGAAGTATGCAACTGGTCTATTGTCTTGACTTAAGACTGCTCCAATTGCAAATCCACTTGCATCACATCTCACTTGAAATGTCTTACTAAAATCTGGCAGAACCAGAACTATTTTTTCAGTTATCTTTTCTTTCAACAACTTGAAACTTTTCCTTGCTTCCTCTATCTAATGAAAATGTTTATGTCTTTTCTTGACTGTGTCCATCATCGGTGCAAAAATTCCACTAAAATTTCTGATGAACTTCCTGTAAAAACTGGGTAATCCATGGAAGCTTCTAACTTCAAAGATATTCCTCGGCGATGGGAATTCTTTGATTGATTTTACTTTCTCAAGATCCATTTTCAACTCATTCGAAGAGATCATGGACCCCAAATAAATGAGTTCCTTCTTCATGAAAGATGACTTCTTCAGATTTATCAAAAACTTTTCTTGTTGAAACCTTGTCATAACTAGAGTTACATGTCTCAAATGCTCTTCCTCAGTCTTATTGAAGATCAATATATCATCAAGATACACAATTACAAATTTTCTAATGAAATCCTTCAAGACTTCGTTCATAAACCTCATGAAAGTACTTGGTGCATTCGTCAAACCAAATGGCATGACAAGCCATTCATACAACCCTTCATTTTTTTTGAATGTTGTCTTCCATTCATCACCTTCCCTCATTCTAATCTGATGATATCCTCTTTTCAAATCAATTTTTGAAAAAAAATTTGTTCCACTCAAGCAATCCATCAAGTCATCCATCCTCGATAAAGGAAATCTATACCTAATGGTGATTTTGTTTATATCCCTCGAGTCTGTACACATTCTCCATCCACCATCCTTCTTTGGACTTAACACTGTTGGCACAACACATGGACTAAATATTTCTCTAACCAACCCGTTGTCCATCAAAACTTGGACTTTCTTCTTGACCTCTTCATTCTTTCGCGACGTTAGTCTGTACACTGCTTTTTTTGGTAAACTAGCTCTTGGTATAATATCAATGTGATGGATTATACTTATGATGGGGGCGAATGAACAAGGTAAATCGTCCACCACTATATCAACAAAATTATCCAGCATTTCCTAGATTTCCTCAGGTAGATCATCCATCGAAGTACTGGTCAAAATAACTCTAGGTTTTCTCACTACAAAAAACTGCATGTCTTCTTCTTTCCTGACTTCATCCATAAGTTCCTTCCCACTCATGGGAAGTATAGTATTTCTTGCTTCTTATTTCACCTTCTTGTCTTCAATCGGAAGCAAAAAATGCGTCTTACCATTCTTCTCCAAGGTGTACGTGTTTTTTCTCCCATCATGAACAACATTTCTGTCATATTGCCACGGTCTCCCCAACAAAATATGACAGACATCCATGGGAATAAAATCACATAAAATCTCATCTCTATATCCCCCTATCCTAAATTCAACTAAACATTGTTTAGTGACTATTACCTGATGTCCTTTTTGCAACCATGAAACTTTGTGTGGGATCAGATGTGCAACTGTCTCCAATTCCATCTTCTCCACCATTTCTGCAGATACTATATTATCTGTACTTCCATTGTCCACTATCAGCTTGCATACCTTATCTTTGGTCTTGCAAGAAGTTCTGAACAACCTATTCCTCTAGACTAGATTCTCTATCTCTTTCTCTAGTTTTAAGAGAATTTTCCTCATCATTAAGGATCTTCCACCTTCTGCATCTTCTGCCTCAACATTTTGCCTTTGTGCTTCTGAAATGTGAGCTTCACCTCCTTCATATCTCTTTCTGTCGAGACATTCAAAATATTTGTTTCCTATCTTTCCACGGACAAAATACTTTATTTCACCACCCCTGCCTCTTCCTCTTCCTCTTGCATGAGGAAAAGTGTTCCTATCAACATATTGTCTTCCCTGTGAACTTCCTCCCCTTTCTGGGTGGTTATGAGGTTTATTTTCTTCATCCTTGCGCTTCTGTACTCTGTCCTGGGAAATTGATTTGCCTCTTCTCTGACTTCTACCTCTACCCCTTTGACCTTGCTTTTGGGCCAATTTCTCTTCAGCCTTAGAAGAAATTTGATAAGCATATTCTACATTCTTGATTGTCACCATGCTCATCTCATATTGAATTTCATATCTCAAGCCATTCATGTTTCTGGCGACCTTTTCATCATCACTCTCATGACGACTTTCTCTGATGTTGAGTTTGTAAAACTCCTCAGTGTATTCCTTCACTGTCATCCCCTTCTGTCTCAAATTATGCATTCTTCGAAATAGATTAATTTGGTAATCTCTGGGTATAAACTTGGCCTTCATCTTGGCGACCATCCTATCCCAAATTTTGATTCTTTGCTTGCCTTTTCAACGCCTCTCATCCTGCAGTTCATCCCACCACAATGTTCCATGCCCTTTTAGTCTAGTGAAAACATGTTTTACTTTCTTATCTTATTCGATGTCCTCATAGTTGAAGTATTTTTCCAGAGCTCTAAACCAATCTAGTAGCTTCTCAATGTCTAAGTTTCCTTCATACATCAAGATGTCCATTTTTTCTTTGGCCCCTATTTTTGTAACAACTTTGGATATACGTTCCTCTGCAGCAGCATCTTCTACAACTTCTTCTTTGGCTCCCACCTCATTTTCACTTTCAGCCTCACTGATATCTCTAGTATCAGTTGTGCGTCTCTGTGTTGTCTCCATAACATCTAATCGAGCACGAAGTTCTCTCATTTCCCTTTCCACAACTGGATATCGGGCATTGGTCTCTCTTGACGTCTTCTTGGAAACATTGTTTAAATATGTTCCACGTAGAATTCAAATCACAATTGTTCATTGTCTTCCCTCCATAGAAAAAAAAAGTTGTTATCTATGCTCTGATACCACCTTACGCAACACCACTACCTCAGTAGGCTTTGCGTGACACTCCTGGTATAAGGATTGTTCTAAATCTCCCTTGAACTGAAATGGTTCCTTGATTCCCAACTAGAATATTCAACACATATAACCACGGGTCCTTCTAGGGTTTATGCCTATGAAAACAAGCACAAGGTAAGAACCTCCACTCCATGTAACCAAATGGAATGATCATGAACTTTACCTGAAAAGGTATTTTAGGTTTTCGTGACTCGTGATTTCACAATGCAACTTATTCTCCTCTTCTCGAAGTTCGAACTCGTGACTTCTTCTCCTCAAATCGACGACCATAATCTTTCCACGATTTGACGGTCCTAATTGTATCAAAATTTTGTGTATCGAGACTTCATGACTCTGGACTCCGAGTCAACTACTTTATCCACTACTCTGACCCCTGAAATGATGAAATTCAAACCCACAAGATCAAAGGCTCCTGCTGATCCAGGTCTAACGGTGACTGTTTCTCCTGATCTTATGAGTGTTGACAGACACTCAAACTTAACTTCTCCACTGATCCACTGGATCCAATGATCCATGGAGAATCAGTATCTTTCCCTCTAAGAATTTCAACCGTCCATTCAAGTTCTCGATGCTCCTGGACAAATAACTCGATGTATCCTTCTAAGCTTAATTTCTGCAAGGAAACTTCAACCCTCTCCTTCCTTCAAACTCTTCTTCAGAGTCTCTATCCCTCCTGAGCTTGGTTTTGGTTGAAAACTTAAGTATTTCAAGGGATTCTTCCCTACAATCCTTACAGCTTCATGATAATCTCTGATTATCTGAATTGCTCAATTATGTGCATTCCTTGCAACAGAAGCTCTTCAACCTCTCACTGGGTTGGAAAAGTCTAAGAATCCAACTCGCATGCGCACACCTTGCACGAATCTGTGCTATACTTGCACTTCTATTGGTATGAAGAACAATGATATCTCTCTTAACCTTGTCTGAGGTAAAACTCAGAGCCTGTCAATGCAGTCTTTGCGGACTTTCATTGCATTCCTTGCAGGAATTCTCAAGAAGAGAAACAATTGAAAATCATACTCTCCCTCTCACAGAATTCATACATTCAACATGAAATCATACATACACATAGCATTGAAACAAATGCATAACATAGCATATAAGAAAACTGTAAACATACCATTCAATAGATGCAAATAGTATTCAAAAACACCATGAAGTTGGATCAAGCTTTCTTATATTAATCCAAGTGCATATGTACATGGGTTCTATAGAATCAACTATCTTCTTATACAAATTCTACAGTCTCTGTTCTTCCCTCCTATTCTCTCACTCTACAACTCTTCCAATGAGAATCATGGAAGGAAAAAAAAATACATTACAATACATACGAGGGAGCTTTCTAGTGTTTTCAATCCGACACTCCAAACTATCGTATCGAAATAAAATCTACAACTACTTTACATTTAATACATTAAATGCCTCCAACCGACAGATGAGACAAAACGCTCAAGATCTGTGTTACAATATCCAAACCATAAAAGAAAAAATATATTTTTAGATATTACATTAATGCTTCATTCTTTCAAATTCAAAACATTCTCAAAATGTGCATTAGTGCATTTCCAGATGTCCTCCACTCTTTTGCGTGTGCTTACGATGCTCCTGCATCACTTGGATTGGGCGTTTGATAACTAGGTCATAATCAACTTAAATTCGAGGAAGATGACATTTGAGTCAGTAGAATACAGATTCATTGTGCCATTGGAGCCATCAGAAGGGGAAATGTTTGTAGAACCTACTTGCTTGGACCTGGAGGAAATTAACCAATTGTACAGAACAACCGCACGAGAAGAAGATTATGTGAGCCCGACTACAGATGGTGTACTTAGTTGGATAAGCATCACCTCATGTGTGTTAGACTCAGATACAAGATTAGAAAATTGGCAGCAAATGTTACATGAAGTCTCCACAAGAATATGTGCAAGAATAGATCACACAATAACATGGGTAGGTATGGAGATAAGGGAACGTCCCAGCATCCATGGGGTGATTGAATTATAATTATTTCTAAAACGATACAAAGATTAAGTATTATAAAATCAGAGGTTCCTAGCCCTGGATAGCACTCAAGGAAACACCTGCAAGATGGTGGGGTTTGCACAAAGAGACAATTCACGACTAGTACCAATGTAAGTGGTTACTGCGCATTAGGTTTGGTGCAGAACAAGGAAGAAACTAGCTGCAGAAATATAACGGATAATGGGCACCAATGGAACACTTGGAGAAGTGAAGAACTCTATGGAGAATGACACCACCGGAGGAATGGCCTCATCATTTTTTTCACACATTAGAAGGCATCCCAACAAACTGATATATAGACTAGTAATTGCACAGAGGAACTACAAACTAGACAGTATTACAGTAGAACTTTACAGTCACTTTATCATTTGAGCATGAGAACCCCAACATAGATGCAACAATTAAACAAACCAAAGGGGTGATATTCATTAAATAACCAGAGGCTGAACTCATGACAGAACAACAACATCAAAATAGAAAAACAATAAAAGAACTATTGTCATGCTACCACGTGCAGGAAGAAGCACCAGATGAACATGACCCCCGTGATATTTAGATTGAGGAAGTTGAAGGAGAAAGAGAAGTGGAAGGTCCACCTCTGGAATCATAAGTAATTGATGCGCTGATCAAGGTGAAGAAAGTGAACACCGGGACAGTTGAGAATCCCAAAATGGCCAGCATTGGAGACTACTAGGATGAGCAAACAGTGGAAAGCATAACAGAGTTACTATGCGAGTACAATGACCTGTTCCAAACAACATTCACAGAAATGAAAGGAATAGCAGGAGATATAGGAGAAATGAAGATACCACTCATAGCTGAGGCAAGGTCGATCAGGAAGTGACCATACAAACTAAACCCTATATATAAGAAAAATGTCAAAGCTAAAATGGATAGGATGTTGGAGGCTGGAAACATAGAACCTGTAGAGGAATCTGAATGGGTAATCTCGATGGTAGTTCAGGAGAAGAAACAAGGGGGGATAATAATATGTGTCAACTTGAGGAAGTTGAATTATGCGTGCTTACATGACCCGTTCCATACTCCTTTCATAGATGAGGTGTTGGAGAACAAAGGAGGACAAGAAGCTTATTCATTCACCGATGGATTCTCAGGATACCATCATATCAAGATAGCAATAGAAGACAGATACAAGACCACTTTATCCATGGAATGGGGATCCTACCAGTATATAGTAATTATGTTTGGACTGAAGAATGCACCAACAATATTTTCCAGAGTAGTCATAGCTACATTCAAAGAGTTCATCCACCAGTTTCTAGAGGTATATCTGGATGATTGGACAATCTATAGTTTTTTGAAAGACCATGTAGGGGTGTTGAGGATGATTTTATAAATATGAGCACCGTTTGGGATACTATTAGGCCATATAATATGCAAAGAAGGCTTGCTAGTATATCCTGCCAAGATCACAGTAATTGTTAATATACCACCACCAGAATCAGTCTGTTAGTTAAGAGAAACATTGGGACACACATAATACTACAGGAAATTTATAAAGGGTTATGCATAGATCACTGTGCCAATGGATAAATTGCTAAGAAAATATAGCAAGTTTCAGTGGAATGAGGACTGTCAGTGCGGATTGGACACCCTGAAAGAGAAGATGGTAACTGCACCAATATTAGTATTCCCAGATTGGGACAATACATTCCATGTACACATAGATGCATCAACCATAGCACTTGTATCTATTATGGCACAGGCATGATCAAGAGAATTGGACCATCCTATAACATTCGCTAGAAGAAAACTATCAGGATCAAAGAAAAATTAGAATACCACAGAAAGGGAATGCTTATCTATGGTCTATGTGCTTCAGAAATTCATGAATTATTTATTGGGAAAACATTTCAATATTTTCACAGACCATTAAGCTCTCAAATACCTTGTCAACAAGCTAGTGTTTGGGGGGGGGTAATTTGTAGATGGTTATTTTTGTTCTAGGAATTTGACTTTGAAGTGATAGTCAAACTAGGGAAGTTGAACGCGGGACCCGATCACCTATCGAGGATCACTAATGGGGAGGAACATATGAATCTAGAGGAAAACTTTCCCAACGCACAATGATTTTCAGTCCAAATAGTCGATGAATACTTCGCAGACATCATCCAGTACCTAAGTACAGGGACTGCACCACAAGAATTCAATATTGTGCAAAAGAAAAATCTGCTAGTTAGGGTTGTAGACTATCAATTGATTGCAAGAAACTTATACAAAATGGGTGCAGATAGCATCTTGAGAAGATGTGTTCTAGAACATGAAATACCTAGGAGTTTAGCATAATCCCATGAAGGAATAGTAGGAGGACATTATGCAGGAAAACCTACCGCACAAAAGGTATTGCGTGCAGGACTATGGTCGTCAACTATTCACAAAGACTCAAAATACTACTACCAAAAAAGTGATGTCTGTCACAGGGTTGGAAAACCAAATAGAAGGGACAATATGCCTATGAGACCAAAAGTAACTTTGCAGGTCTTCGATAAATGGGCAATATATTTTGTGGGACCAATTAACCCACTAACAAAAAGATTAGGAGAAGAAGCACCAGTAAAAGATTATAGTGTAGAGACAACATCACACTTCTTGTTTGAGAAAATGATCACTAGATTTGGATGCCCAAGGATTTTGATGAGTGACCAAGGTACTCACTTCATTAACATCATTATTAAGGCTGTGAATGAGGAGTTTAAAGTTTATCATCAACGAAGTACACCATACCATCCTCAATCAAATGGAACAGTGGAAGCATTTAACAAAATCATCGAGAATGCATTGACTAAGATCCACAACGTTAATAGGGATGATTGGGACTTGAATATACTAGTAGTATTGTGGGCGTACAGGACCACATGCAAAAAATTGACAGGGAAAACACCATTCAGATTGGTGTATGGACAAGAAGCAATGGTTCCATTAGAGTTTTTGATACCTAGTTTGCATGTCACAGCAATTACAAACATGATAGAGCAAGGTGCAATATATCAAAGGCTAATTAATTTGATGATCATGGAGGAAGATAGGATTCTAGCAGGGTTTCACCAAGAAGTACAAAAATAAAGGGAAAAATATTGGCATGACAGACATATCAAGAGGAAAAATTTCAAGGAGGGAGACTTAGTCTTCGTGTACGACAGTAAATCTCTTCAGCACCCAGGAAAACTCAAAATGCATTGGTTAGGACCATACGAAGTAAATATTGTCACAAATAGGGGAGTTGTACAGTTGAAGGATTTAGGAGAAATATAACTTAGAGGGATGATCAATGGGATTCGACTGAAGCTCTATAGGGACGGTCGACCTCCTAGCACTTAAAAAAAAATAGGCGCAAACAGACGACAGTTATCAGAATTGAATGACATAAATGATTGACGAGATGCCACATTAATCGCGCCAACTGGCGGATAGTAAGGGAATTCAATGGAAATTATGCGGGAAGCACCAGTTCATTCAAAATGCAAGTTGGGTAACATCTAAAAGAAGTTTCACACAATTCCTATATAAGGTAAGCATGCAAGGATCGGAAGGGTTATTGTGAAATAGAGAAAATCATAGAGTGGCAGAGTACACGAGGGAAAGAGAGAGGTTGCAAAAGTTATAGAGCTAACTAAGCTCGACGAAGAATATATTTACCACCATGGCACCACCCAAGATAGGAGCATCGATCGAGGCTTGCATATGACCTCGAAGCAACCTCAGAGCTCCACAACAGCCACAGGGAAGCGAACAACAACCACCTTGACCTTCAGAAGATGTCAACTTGGACTAAATCTCATTCCCTGATATGGCACCAGGAAGCCCTATGCCAGTGGTGGAGGAAACCCAACAGATAACACCAGTGCGCATGGACATCGATATGCTGGAAGTAGGGAATAGTCAGCAGACCTAGGATACAAGAAATACTTTGTTCTCGGAAAAACCTAAGAATCCCCAAGGATTAATGGGATGGTCCCGAACCAAACAGAAATGATCGCGCCAAAAAGGTCACACACAACCACGCAGGAACAACCACAATAGGGCACAGTGGAAGATGTCATTGGCTGGGTAGAGAAGTATGTAGAAGAGAGAAAAATGGAGGCTGGAACATTGAGTCAGCCACTAGAAAAAAAGGGCAAGCAACCAATAGCAATATCACCGCACAAGTAGGTTTTCGTAACCATAGTCTTGTTGCGCATTCCAGAAGGGGTGCGTGACGCGGGTAATCTGTTAGGCCATGTGGAGAAACTACATTACTCAAACCATGATGTGACTAATACAGAAAAGTTTCCAAAGTTTTCCAATAAATTTTACCTTGATACTGTGGGTATAGGACACTTCGGTGAACCAATTAACCAACCAAAACAGTGGGCAACCAGACTGGCCAAAACCGAGATTCTAGGCCTATTGGAGAGCCCGCACTTCAGAATAGGTGGGGACGTAAGAAACTGCATCAAGCAATTGATGGAAGTTACCTATAGAGGATACCTATGGATGGAATAGCTCGTCTCAATAGATGTGTAGCTCATTACACATATTACAAATCTTCCACCTCGAGGGGAGACACCCACGCAGTTCCTTGATGACAAAACAAAGGAAAAGGCATTGGCCGAGCAAATGAAGAAAACGTATGGTACATAAAGAGGTTCATGCAGAATCATAATTAAGCGCATTAGTGATGCAACAATAAGGATGGCCACAAAAATAATGGCATGCAAGTTACTCAAGAAATTTCACAAGGAGGAAGTCCCTGCTGAGGTCGTCGTAGCTACAACACAGTGTGCGGAATGAACTATACTCAGTTGGGCCCTATACTTGATGAATTTGTTCTTGGAATATTGCAAGGACGCACAAGACCTGGTGACAGAATTTTACTACTTGTGGCTACTCATCCTGATCACCTTGGTCAGATGGAGAGAGCCTAAGTATACATAATTTTCCGCGAGATCCAATCCTTTCCACGTAGGGTGATACCTATTGTTGGGGAGCACTTCAGACCCCAAGAAAAAAAGTGTGAATGCAGACATGTTCACAAGATATTACAATGACCTGTAGGAAAGCATCGCCAACACTTGGCGGATTACACCAAAAGTGGTCGCACAGTATCAGAGTATAGCCAACTTTAAAGCGACTAGGCATACAATATGGATCCAAGTACGGAAGAATCCCAAGAACCAATGGATACAATTGCGGTACTGTGTCAAGGAAGAGGATGTAGAAATAACCATCAAGGATTGGCATGAGGACTCGAGGATTCCAGAGTTGAATCAAGAGATGCCTGTAGATAAGGAGGTGGAGGCACAGTGGGAACAAACACCTATAGGAGACAAAACGATGCCCAAGAAGCCAACGACAGGTCAAAACCTGACACAGTAGAAGAAAGGGGTGTGCCCAAGAAAGGCACCCAGGCGGGGAAGAAGAACAACACCCAAGCGTCGCATGAACAGGAAAAAGGGACCGACATAACACAGGGGACCACATCAAGTGCTACCCAACAAGAGGAAGGCCATACCAAGAGGCCAATTATACAAATGAGGGGTGCGTGCAAGAAATCTAAGGCACACAAAACACCACCCGAATATATGATCAGGAAGTTCGAAGCGAACCTCATGGCCCAAATGGTCTAGGATTGAACAACGAAGTATTTTGATGAAGCTCAGCGCCAAAGGGACAGGATTCAGAATGAGCTGGCATACATGAGGCATCTCCTCGAACAGATCAGAGAAACACAGAGGGGTGGTAGAGGAATAGAATCAATCCCCACAACATCACAGGAAGAACCCAACGCTGGATCGAGCGAGCAGTGTAGGATCCAGACGACAGCACAATCAAGCTCGACATTTCACGTTACACCCAACATGTTGTGCATGGATGAAATTGTGGGTCAAACACACTTGAAATATTTGGCCCAAATATAGTTGGTAATGACCCAGATACCAACCAAGGTGTTTTATAAACTGCAATTCAGCGTTGCATAGAAGGTATAGTCATGCACACACACAAACACGATAGAACTGCAGTAGATGAAGGACAATAGAGAAGAGTTGGAATTTTTGCTTGAGCAGGACAAGATCTAGACCAGAGATGAGAAAGATCGCCCGGATAGGCTTGAGAATGGATTGGATGTAGCCTGTGATAAAATTCCAAAGAGAGAACAGACAATAGAGCTCACGACAATGTAGAAGATTGATTAGATTGTGCATACAATCGATCAATACAAGAAGGATATCGAGCACATCCGGGAACATCTCATCCCTACCACTCCCCCGGAGGTGAAGGAGTAAAGGAAGTAGGAATCAACAACATAGATAGAGGATATGGAGCGACAAGTCCGCGTAGATGCCAACTTGTTTGATAAAAAAACACAGCTATGGACAAAGCTGGAGGAGGATCTAGCAGTCTAGCAGTGGGACTAGAAATAGGAGAAGAAAAGTGCAGCTATCCAGGACCTCAATCAGAGGAAGAAGACAATACTGATCACTGAGTGCATCAAGGAGCACATGATATGAAGTATCTACAAGCAGAGATCATAGCCACGCAGACACATAAGCAGGAATGACAATATCAAATGGAACCTCTCCAAGAGACGAAAACAGAGGTCATTGCGTAGTAAGAAGATGCAAAGAAGAACATGGCACAAACTCAGGTAGAGTGCACAGATATGATCTGCGACGAGATTGCAGCGCAAGTATTGGATGCACTCAAAGAAAAGAATGCACAGGCTCAAACGCAAGTAAAGGAATTCATAGAGAATTTTTAGGCTCTCACAGGAGCTGTCGAATAAGTGCAAAAAGGTTATTGTCCTGTTGGATGCAAGCCTAGCCAGGAATAAAGGTTACTTTTGGAGGAGAATCATGCAAGGAGGAAAAGACAGCTGGAAAGAAAAGCATCACGTGTAAGATAAGCAGGTGAGGTGTGCATGCAAGGAAGAACTAACGACGCTAGGGTTAGGGTTTTGTAATGTATTGTAATGGTTGGTGAGCCAAGGATATAAATAAGTAGTACTTGGAGAGAGAAGGGGGAGTTAAAAATATATACATCAAGGAAGAGAGAGTTGTAAGAACTGTATGAGTCATTAAGCTGTTGAGTTAGGGGAGTAGTGAGCGACTTGATCCCAAGGGTTAGATTGTAGGCTGAGGATCCTGGTGCGATCTAGTCAGCCTCGCAAGGATTGAGGAGCTTGTGGAAAAGGGTGAGACCTAATACTGTAGACATGCGCGACGTGATATAATTTTGAACCATAATAAAATATTGAGAGCCATATCTTTGTGGACGTAACCTAGGAGGGGGTGAACCACGGTAACACTATGTTATTTGAATGAATGTATGTGTCTATATGTCTTATTAATTGATGAATGTTAGATGAATGAAGTAACTAGGTAAATCTCGTATTCCACATGCATGAATACAATGATTGATATAATTAGATGTCAGACTGAATGAATAAAGATTACAGAACAAAACCACAGATCTCCACTCGTTCTAAGGTTTCAAACACTTGAGTATTGCATCCACCCATAGAGCTATCTTGGGTGAGACTGCACAGTACACTCTATGTGATGTGTTGCCTTCTGGTTTACCAGAGAGGCCAATAGTTGTAAAGGGATTTGGTTGGGAAGATTATCGAATCTGAACCAAGGTCAATCTAGGATGGTAAGGTAGAATCAGAATAAACCATAAAGAATCATCAATACCAATAGAATAAAATAAATACAACATCTAGGGTTTAAAGTTTTGAGTGGATTTAATAAAAACAAAATGGCAAGGACGAGAAGGATGATTTTTGGGCTATGGAGTCAAATATTGAAAATGAATGAAACTAATGTCTGGTAGATAGAACCTCTCCTAGGAACAAAGGATAAATTAGGTGGATGAAACCTTAAGTTTTGAATTTTTTTTAGGGGGTGAAAGAGGGAAAATGAAACACATAATAGAATCAGAGCACCATATAAATGAATTATGACCTAGTTAGGAAGAAAGGGCAGAGTTTAAATGATTTGAGTCTATAGCACCATTTAGATGAATTCTACACTCTTAAATATCAATTTAAATAGAGGGAAAATGAGATTCAAGTAGGGACACAAGGGATACATACAAAACATAAGAAACACATTGTCATCTCATCACCATTAGAATATCTTTCATGAAGGTCCAGGACTACTTCATTTTCATTTCATTTAGATTCAAAAATTTACAATGAAGATAAAAAAATACTCTAGTTCTACCAACTCGCCCTTCTTTACATCAAAATGATCAAATATATAGAAGCCTATTTCCACACAAGGCTACTAGGAGTCGAACTACTGCTATCTACAATGGTGGATCTGGTTACATTGAAAGAGAACAACTCCTAAACAACTTTACTAAAAATAGTAAATTCATTTGACCATCTTAAATGCAAAAAACAAAAAATATCTTATAGAATCATAGATCTAAGTACATTTCGAATATATTGTTTTTGATGAATCATCAAGTTCATGTGGAAAGCATATTGAATCATCCTATGCAATTTTGGACAACTCTACCACCTTTGTGTAGAAAATTGGAATTTTTGTTGTGCAAATGCTACCTATAACACTTGCGTAGCAGACTCCTTTTCTTGAAATTAGTGTAGATCAGAATGGCAACAAGTGACTCGGGGGATCATATTAGTTTCAACACTCATATGCCAATCATCTCCCAACTGTTCTTGCTGATGATATATTCCTACAACATTTTCGTAGCGAGGCCTTGCTACGAAAGTGTTGTGTATGACAATTTACTAGTCTAACACCCTTTGTGACTAGAAAATTTATCTACTGTCACCCTTGTGAAACTTTTCTCCAATATCAAAATGCATGTTTTCCACAACTACTATGATATGAACAAAACTTGAGATGGTCCCATACCCAAGAAGAAAAAAATGTGAAGTTGCTTCAGTCATATTTCTGCTACTTCTGCAAGTAGTTCTAATCTTTTTCTGGCCTCATCATTCAATTGCAACCTTTGTTTAAGATGTTTTTTTTCCTTCCTTAGAGTTAAGATTCATACCTTCATATTTCCCACTTGCTTGAACAAGGCTTCATTTCTCTTCAATTTTAACTGGCCATTGGAAAGGGCTACATAGTAATTTTCTTTGGCTGACACATGCATTTTCTCATTATTTAAAGTGTTTCATGGCTTTGTCATATGATATCCTATTTTCTTCCCTGAGCTGAATGATTTGACCTTGATCTTCCCTCAACTTCTTAATAATCCATCTTATGTTATTTTAAACTTATGTGGGTGAGGTAGGAGGCCTTTCACTTGTTTCTTGCTTGCCCTGTATCTCTGAACTATTCTTATTAGTTGAGCATCTTGTCAGAGGTGTTGTGGGATTGGCTACAACTGTGGTCTCAGGTTTTTGAAAAATTCACTTTCCCTTGGATGTTTGACTTTTAGGATCTGTCTTGAACTATGGTTTCTGTACCTCGGGAGCTTTCTCTTCTAGCTTCCTCTTTAATTCTCTATTTTCTCGGAAAACTGAGCTATCACATGCTAAGCCTCTCTAAGATATTGTTTCATTCCCCTAAACTATGAGTATTTCTTTGTTGATTTACCTTGTTCTTCATCCATCTCCTGAGCTACAACCTCAACAAATTTTGTCTGCACTATGGGTGTGGGAAGCCTTCTAGCAACTTCCCTTGTGGTTGATCTGTTGGGTGTCTGTGTCTCCTTTGGCTCATCAGTGTATTGTAGCCTCCTACCCTTCTTCAAACCTAGTTCAACCTCTTTTCCTTTTCTCTTTCCTTTTTCTGCAACCTCTATTTTTTCTTGAATTGAATTATTAGAGGACATTCTTTCAACAGATAGAGGGGTATTTCCTTTGTGGTCCAGGGAGATATTTTTTGATGCTAAGAAATAATCCCAATCCCTGTTCAGTTTTCTAAGCTCCTCAACCACTAACAACTTTACCAAGGAGAAATGGAACACTTTGGTCAGCCCTGGCTTGGACTTTGTCTGTCGGTTTTCCTAGGCTTCTATACAGGTAAAAGGGTAAGTTTAGAGGGTTTTTCCCTTTGAAATACATGAGGAACATTATGTGGTATTAATACACCCTCTCAAACATACCCTAACAATTAAAATAATTTTCAATTACTCTTCGTATCTTCTCATAGGGTTCCAAAAGAAACTCCCTGGGGATAGTGGCACCATTTTTCTGCTTTCTATACTGAGGCTTGAGGAAATCAATGTAAAACATAAGATCCATAGGCATATCTTTAAAACTTTCACTCCCTTTATGGGAATCTCTATGGCAGCTGATATGGTCTCTTCTAATACTGGAAAGGTGACCTCTACAATGATTTTGTTGACACCATTAAAGTTCAAGGCGAACTCGTTAGTTAGTTTCACGTTATATCCCTGGATTCTTTCACAAAATCTCATACACCTAGCCTACTCAAACGAAACCCTGTATGCAGGGTCTGATTTTACCAGGGTTATCTCTTGGGCTTCATATCTTAGCACATTTCCTCCCTTGTATTTCTTCTTTTCCTGTGATGTCATCTTTCCGAGGTCAATTTCAAACTGTTTAAGGAAAAAATATCTTGAAACTCAACAGGGAAGCTTGCGCAACAAGCTATTAGTGCTAGGGTTTAGATCGGATAAGAGAATCAGACCTTTGGTGTATGAGAGGTGAACTATGCAAGGGTTAGACTACCATAAACAATGGGCTAAAAATTTTCCGCACAATGATAAAGGTGATTTCAAAATATGCGCAACGAACATTGAGCAACAAGATTTTGTGTAGTGAATGGCAACAATAGGGCTTGTGTAGCGAGGAAACATGCACATCGTTTGCGTAGTGAGGGAGATCGTGTGCATAGCATAGTGATTTGAAGCTTGATCATGATACTAAAGATTATGCACAAATCACGACTGCAGTTCAAATAGATAAAGGGTGGAAACTATACATACATAACTGGATAAGGAGCGGATTTCAAAAGAAAGTACTTGCCCAAGGTGTAAGAAGTATGAGCAGCAGAGAAACAAATAATAACACACAGAAATAATCATAAGAATGCAAATATACATACAAAACTCACATATTCATTAATGTACAAAATAATGATATATATCTCTTACACACAATACATTCGTGAGGTCTCATAATATAGCATTGAGGTTCTCATAACGAGATGTCCAATATAGCATAATAATCTCCAAAACTATCTCCAAAATATCTCCAAGAATATCTACATTCCTAACTTCATTCATTGTCCTCATCTTTGATCATATGTAGACTTATAGAATAATTCTACTTACATTAATAATAATTTCATCAACCTGTTGTGGAGTATACCTCGAGCTGTCGTGGAGGAGTTTATTGCTATGAGAGATAAGTGCTCTTAAAGTTAAGTTATTATTTTAAGTCCAAAAGTTAGGAAGTGTGAGTGAATTTTGGTAGGTCAAAGTAAAAGTAAAATTTAAGGGATATAAGGATTTAAGAGTATAGTCTTGTTGTAATATCCAAAGTTAAAGTCAATATTGATATCAAAGTGAGTTTTGGATTATAGAGTATTTTAAGTCTAGAGTGAATTTGGGTTTTGAAATTTCTTGACGTATAGAGTTGATAAAGTCAATTGAGTTTATAAACATTTGAAGTGTTTGATGTCAAGTTAGAGAGTCAAGTTCAAGTATGGGTTGTAAAGTGAAGTTTGAGTAAAATTTGATTTTTTTTTGTAATTTATTGGGTCAAAATTTAAGTTAAGTTGAGAGGTATTTGGTGAATAAAAGATTCATTAAAGTTGAGTCAAGATGATGTCACAATTTGTAATTGCATGGTAACGAGTGTATGATTGGTTGTACCTGACACCCTGGTTATCACCACACAAGTAGGTTTCTGAAACCATGGTCTTTCTGCGCATTCCAGAAGGGGTGTGTGTCGTGGGTAATCTGTTAGGCCACATGGAGAAACTACGGTACTCAAACCATGATGTGACTAATACATAAAAGTTTCCAAATTCTTCCAAGAAATTTTACCTTATACTGTGGGTATACGACACTTCGGTGAACCAATTAACCAGCCAAAATAGTGGGTAGCTAGACTGGCCAAAACCGGGATTCTAGGCTTGTTGGAGATCCCGCACTTTGGAACGGGTGGGGACGTAAGAAACTACATCAAGCAGATGATAGCAGTTACCCATAGAGGATACCTATGGCTGGAAAAACTCGTCTCAATATAAGTGTAGCTCATTACATATATTACAAGTCTTCCACCTCGAGGGGAGACACCCACGCAGTTCCTTGATGACAAAAAAAAGGAAAAGGAACTGGCCAAGGAAATGAAGAAAACGTATGGTACATAAAGAGGTCTGTGCAGAATCATAATTAAGCGCATTAGTGATGCAACAATAAGGATGACCACAAAAATCATGGCATGCAAGTTACTCAAGAAATTTTACAAGGAGGAAGTCCCTGTGAGAGTCGTTGCAGCGACAAAATAGTATGCGGAGGGAACTATACTCAGCTGGGCCCTATACTTGATGAACTTGTTCTTGGAAGACTGCAAGGATGCACATGACCTGGCGACATAATTTTACTACTCATGGCTACTCATCCTAATCACCTTGGTCAGATGGAGGGAGCCTAAGTATACATTCTTTTCCGCGAGATCCAATCCTTTCCATGTAGTGCAATAACTATTGCTAGGGAGCACTTTAGACCCCAAGAAGAAAAGTGTGAATGCAGGCATGTTCACAGGATATTACAATGACCTGTAGGAAAGCATTGCCAACACTTGGCTGATTACACCAGAAGTGGTCGTAGAGTATCAAAGTATAGCCAACTTTAAAGTGACCATGCATACAATATGGATCCAAGCACGGAAGGATCCCAAGAACCAATGGATACAACTGTGGTACTGTGTCAAGGAAGAGGACGTAGAAATGACCATCAAGGATTGGCATGAGGACTGGAGGATTCCAGAGTTGAATCAAAAGATGCTCGCAGGTAAGGAGGCAGAGGCATGGTGGGAATAGACACCTACAGGAGACAAAATGGCACCCAAGAAAGGAACCTAGGCAAGGAAGAAGAACAACACCCAGGAGTCATAGGAACAGGAAAAAGGGACCGATATAGCAAAGGGGACCACATCAAGTGCTACCCAACAAGAGGAAGGCCAGACCAAGAGGCCAATTATACAAATGAGGGGTGCATGCAAGAAATCTAAGGCACACAAAACACCACCAGAATATATGATCACAAAGGACGAAGTGCACCTCATGGCCCAAATGGTCTAGGATCGAACAACAGAGGATTTTGATGAAGCTCAGTGCCAAAGGGACAAGATTCAGGATGAGTTGGAATGCATGAGGCATCTCCTCGAGGAGATCAGAGAAACACAGAGGGCGGACAGAGGAATAGAATCAATCCCCATAACATCACAGGAAGGACCCAACGATGGATCGAGCGAGCAGGGTAGGATCTAGACGACAGGACAACCGAGCTCGAAATTTCACGTTACACCCAATATGTTGTGCATGGATGAAATTGTGGGTCAAACACACTTGAAATATTTGGCCCAAATACAGTTGGTAATGACCTAGATACCAACCAAGGAATTTTATAAACTACAAGTTAGCATCGCACAAGAGGTATAGTCGTGCATGCACACAGACACAACAGAACTGTAGTAGACAAAGGACAATAGAGAAGAGTTGGAATTTTTTCTCGAGCAAGTCAAGATCGAGACCAGAGAAGAGAAATATCACACAGATAGGCTCGAGTAGGGATTGGTTGTAGCCTACGATAAAATTCCAAAGGGATCATAGACATTAGAGCTCACGGTGATGCAAAATATTGATTAGATTGTGCATACAATCGATCAATACAAGTAGAAGATTGAGCACCTCTGGGAACAACTCATCCCTACCACTCCCCCGGAGGTGAAGGAGAAAATGAAGTAGGAAGCAGCAACATAGATAGAGGATATGGAGCAACATATCCACGTAGCTTCCGACTTGTTTGATAAATAAGCATAGCTATGGACAAAGCTGGAGGAGGATCTACAGGTCCAACAGTGGGACTAGAAAGAGGAGAAGAAAAGTGTAGCTATCTAGGACCTCAAGCAGAGGCAGAAAATGATATTGATCACTGAGTGCGTCAAAGGAGCACATGATATGAAGAATCTACAATCAGAGCTCATATCCATGCAAACACATAAGAAGGAGTGACAAGATCAAATGGAACCTCTCCAACAATGAAGGTCATCGTGCAAGCAGAAGATGCAAAGTGGAACATGGCACAAACTCAGGTAGAGTGCACAGAGATGATCTGTGACGATATTGCAGTGCAAGTATTGGATGCACTCAGAGAAAATACCGCACAGGATCAAACACAAGTAAATGAACCCACTGAGAAGTTTCAGGCTCTCGCAAGAGCTATCGAAGAAGTGCTCAAAGGTTATTGGCATGTTGGATGCAGGCCTAGCCAGGAATAAATGTTACTTTTGGAAGAGAATCATGCAAGGAGGAAAAGACAACCAGAAGGAAAAGCAACACGTGTAAGAGAAGTAGGTGAGGCATGCATGCAAAGAAGAACTAACGAAGCTAGGGTTAGGGTTTTTTAATGTATTGTAATGGCTGGTGAGCCAAGGATATAAATAAGTAGTACATGGAGAGATAAGGGGGAGATATACAAATATACACAAACGAAGAGAGAGTTGTAAGACCTGTATGAGTCATTAAGTTGGTAAGATAGGGGTGTAGTGAGTGACTTGATCCCAAGGGTTAGATCATAGGTTTAGGATCCTGGTGTGATCTAGTCATCCTCACAAGGATCGAGGAGCCTATGGAAAAGGGTGAGATCTAAGATTGTAGACACACGTGGCGTGATATAATTTTGAACCACAATAAAAGATTGAGAGCCATATCTTTTTGGACGTAACCCAGGAGGGGGTGAACTACGGTAACATTGTGTTATTTGAATGAATGTATGCATCTGTATGTCTTATTAATTGATGAATGTTAGATGAATGAAGTAACTAGGTAAATATCTTATTCCACATGCATCAATAAAATGATTTCTATAATTAGATGTCAGACTGAATGAATAAATATTACAGAACACAACCATGGATCTCCACTCATTCAAAAGTTTCAAAAACTTGAGTATTGCAGCTGCCCATAGAGCTATCTTGGGTGAGACTGCGCAGTACACTCTGTGTGATGCGTTGCCTTCTGGTTTACCAGAGAGGCCGATAGTTTTAAAGGGATTTTGTTGGGAAGATTATTGAATCTAAACCAGGGTCAATCTAGGATGGTAAGGTAGAATCTGAATAAGCCATAAATAATCCTCAATACCAATAGAAGAGAATAAATACAACATCTAGGGTTTAAATTTTTTAGTGGATTTAATAAAAAAAAATGGCAAGGACAAGAAGGATGATTTTGGGGCTATGGAGTCAAATATTGAAAATGAATGAAACTAATGTCTGGTAGATAGAACCTCTCAGAGGAACAAAGGATAAATTAGGTGGATGAAACCTTAAGTTTTGAATTTGTTTTAGGGGATGAAAGAGGGAAAATGCAACACATAATAGAATCAGAGCACCATATAGATGAATTATGACCTAGTTAGGAAGAAAGGGCAGAGTTTAAATGATTTGAGTCTAGACCACCATTTAGATGAATTCTACACTCTTAAATATCAATTTAAACAGAGGGAACATGAGATGCAAGTAGGGACATAAGGGATACATACAAAACATAAGAAACACATTGTCATCTCATCACCATTAGAATATTTTTCATGAAGGTTCGGGACTACTTCATTTTCATTTCATTCAGATTCAAAATTTTACAATGAAGATAAAAAATACTCTAGTTTTGCCAACTCGCCCTTCTTTACATCAAAATGATCAAATATATAAAAGCCTATTTCCACACTAGGCTACTAGGAGTCGAACTACTGTTATCTGCAATGGTGGATCTGGTTACATTGAAAGAGAACAACTCCTAAACAAATTTACTAAAAATAGTAAATTCGTTTGACCATCTTAAATGCAAAAAACAAAATATATCTTATAGAATCATAGATCTGAGTACATTTCGAATATGATGTTTTTGATGAATCATCAAGTGCATGTGGAAAGCGTATTGAATCATCCTATGCATTGTTGGACAACTCTACCACCTTTGTGTAGCAATTTGGAATTTGTGTTGCGCAAATGCTACCTACAACACTTGTGTAGCAACTTTGCATAGAAGACTCCTTTTCTTGAAATTCATGTAGATCTAGATGGTAGCAAATGACAGGGGGGATCATATTTTTTTCAACACTCATATGCCAATCATCTCCCAATTGTTCTTGTTGATGATATATTTCTACAACATTTGTGTAGCGATGCCTCGCTACGAAAGTGTTGTGTATGACAATTTACTAGTGTAACACTCTTTGTGCCCAAAAAATGTATCTACTGTCACCCTTGTTTTCCTTCCTTAGAGTTAAGATTCATACCTTCATATTTCCCACTTTCTTGAACAAGGCTTCATTTCTCTTCAATTTTATCTGACCATTGGAAAGGGCTACATAGTAATTTTCTCTCTCTGGCACATGCATTTTCTCATTATTTAAAGTGTTTCATGGCTCTGTCATATGATATCCTCTTTTCTTCCATGAGCTTTATGATTTGACCTTGAGCTCCCTCAACTTCTTATTAAGCCATCTTATATTCTTTTCAACTTCTGTGGGTGAAGTAGGAGGTCTTTCATTTGTTTCTTTCTTTCCCTGTATCTATGGACTATTCTTCTTGGTTGAGGATCTTGTCAGAGGTGTTGTGGGATTGGCTACAATTGTGGTATCGGGTTTTTGAAAAATTCTCTTTCCCTTGGATGTTTGACTTTAGGATTTGTCGTGACCTATGGTTTCTATACCTCGAGAGCTTTTTCTGCTAGCTTCCTCTTTAATTCTCTATTTTCTTGGAAAAACTGAGCTATCACATGCTAAGCCTCTCTGAGATATTGTTTCATTCCCCTAGACTATGAGTATTTATTTGTTGATTTACCTTGTTCTTCATCCATCTCTTGAGCTACAACCTCAACAAATTTTGTCTGCACTATGGGTGTGGGAAGCCTTCTAGCAACTTCCCTTGTGGTTGATCTATTGGGTGTCTGTGTCTCCTTTGGATCATCACTGTATTGTAGCCTCCTACCCTTCTTCAAACCTAGTTGGAAAGGAGAAGGGGCCTCAACCTCTTTTCATTTCCTTTTTCCTTGTTCTGCAACATCAATTTTTTCTTGAATTGAATTATTAGAGGGAATTCTTTCAGCAAACATAGGAGTCTCTCATTTGGGGTCTAGGGAGATATTTGTTGATGCTAAGAAATAATCCCAATCCCTGTTTAGTTTTCTAAGCTCCTCAACCACTAACAACTTTACCAAGGAGAAATGGAACAAGTTGGTCAACCCTGGCTTAGACTTTGTCTGCCATTTTTCCTAGGCTTCTATACAGGTAAAAGGGCAAGTTTAGAGGGATTTTCCCTGTGAAATGCATGAGGAACATTATGTGGTATTAATACACCCTGTCAAACATACCCTCACAAGTAAAATAATTTTGGATTACTCTCAGTATATTCTCATAGGGTTCCAAAAGAAATTCCTTGGGGATAGTGACACCATTTTTCTGCTTCCTATACTAAGGCTTGAGGAAATCAATATAAAAAATAAGATCCAGAGGGATATCTTTAAACCATTTCTCTCCCTGTATGGGAATCTCTGTGGAAGATGATATGGTCTCTTCTAATACTAGAAAGGTGACCCCTACAATTATTGTGTTGACACCATTAAATTTCAGGGCAACCTCTTTGGTTAGTTTCACGTTATATCCTTGGATTCTTTCACAAAATCTCATACACCCAACCTGCTCAAATGACACCCTATATGCAGGGTCTTATTTTACAAGGGTTAGCTCTTGGGGTTCATATCTTAGCACATTCCCTCCCTTGTATTTCTTCTTTTCCTGTGATGTCATCTTTGCGAGGTCAATTTCAAACTGTTTAAGGAAAAAATATCTTGAAACTGAGCATTAGAAATTTGGTGTATGAGAGGTGAACTATGCAACGGTTAGACTACCATAAACAATGGGCTAAAAGTTTTTCGCACAATGATAAAGGTGATTTCAAAATATGCGCAGCGAACACAGAGCAACAGGATTTTGCATAGTGAATGGCAACAATAGGGTTTGTGTAGTGAGGAAACATGCACATCATTTGCATAGCGAGGGAGATCGTGTGCATAGCATAGTGATTTAAATATTTCTCATGATACTAAAGATTATGCACAAATCATGACTGCAATTCAAATAGATAAAGGGTGGAAACTATACATACATGAGTGGATAAGGAGCGGATTTCAAAAGAAAGTACTTGCCCAAAGTGTAGGAGGTATGAGAAGCAGAGAAACAAATAATAACACACAAAAATCATCATAAGAACGCAAATATACATACAAAACTCACATATTCATTAATGTACAAAATAATTATATATCTCTCGTACACACAATACATTCGTTAGGCCTCATAATATAGCATTGAGGTTCTCATAACAAGATGTCCAATATAGCATAACAATCTCCAAAACTATCTCCAAAATATCTCCAAGAATATCTCCATTACTAACTTCACTCATTGTCCTCATCTTTGATCATACATAGACTTCTAGAATAAGTCTACTTACATTAATAATAATTTCATCATATAATTATCACAAGTATGAATTATTCCTTCATACTCCCTCTTAATGAATACTTGTGATTCAAACCGGATATCTGAGTTGTCTTCATTTCTGTTTTTTGTATTCTGCATCACGTTTAGTCTTATGCATCCTCTATACATCGTCTTCATTCTTTTGCATTTGCATTTGTTTATTCATTTGGCATTGTCTTCTTGATCTATATCTTAGTAAATCATTTGAACTGCATCATATTCATATCAAGAATTTTTAGCTTACCCTTGACCTTCCCATGGGTTTTCTACGGCTTACCCTCAACCAATACATCATATCATGGGTTTTATCAGCTTACCCGTAACCATTACAAACTCAAACTGGTTTCGCATTGTCATGAACCATTCATTACATCAAGTGGTTTCAGATAACCACAAACTTACATCTGACATTACAAACTAGTGTTTGGGTTACCACGAACCAATAAAATGACTCAAATCAATGACTCAATAAACTGAAAAATCTTTCTTAAACATGTACAACTGAATTTAATGACAACTGGCCTTTGGGGGACCAACTAACTCATGAACTTTATAAGGGATATAATGATTTAAGAGTATAGTCTTGTTGTAATATCCAAAGTTGTAGAATTCAGGACACGAGACAATGAACTCTATCATGAATTTGTTTTCTCTTCTAAAAAACACATTGACACACTAGAATAAAAATTGACATCATTAGATAAATTTATGGATGATATTTTTAAAATTGAAGATCAAAATGACAAATTGATAGAATCACTATAACAAGAAATATTGGAAAAGGAGAATGTATTTTCAGCACTCGCAAATGAAGTCAAACAACTTCAACAAGAAAAATTAAAGTGTGATGTAATGTGTGATACTACTAACTTGATTCAGAAGATTGATAGTTCGTGTGATTCTTGTTTTTTGGTTGATGATAATAATGTTGATGTACATATATATCTCTCTTGTTCGGAGGCTCCAAATTATTTTCCAAATGATGATGCTCAAAATGACGATGACCATGATGATAGTGATCATGTTGAAATAGGTTGCTTTGAAAAACATGCTAAAGGAATAGGTTCAAAACTTTTGAATAAAATGGGTTATGATGGTAAAGGTTTAGGAAATAATTCTCAAAGTATCTAGAAGCCCATACAAGTATATGTAAGACCAAGAAATGAAGGCCTTGGTTATGAATGGATCGGAGTGGAAGAGTATGTGAGGGAAAGAGAGAGGTTGCATAAGTTATAGAGCTAACTAAGCTCGACGAAGAATATATTTACCACCATGGCACCACCCAAGATAGGAACGTCGAGTCGGGCCTACAGACGACCTCAAAGAAACCTCAGAGCTCCAAAGTAGCCACAGGGAAGCAAACAACAACCACCTTGACCTTCGAAAGATGTCAACTTGGATGAAATCTCATTGCTCGATATGGCACCAGGAAGCCCCATGCCAGTGGTGGAGGAAACCCAACAAATAACACCAGTGGGAATGGACATCGATATGTCGGAAGTAGGACATAGTCAGCAGACCTAGGATACAAGAAATTCTTTGTGCTGGGAAAAACCTAAGAATCCCCAAGGGTTAATGGGACGGCCCCAAACCAAACATAAATGGTCGCACCAGAAAGGTCACACACAACCATGCAGTAACAACAACAAGAGGGCACAGTGGAAGATATCACTGGTTGGGTAGAGAAGTATGTAGAAGAGAGAACAATGGAGGCTGGAACCTTGAGTCATCCACCAGAACAAAAGGGAAAGAAACCAATAGTAATATCACCACACAAGTAGGTTTCTGCAATCATAGTCTTGCCGCGCATTCCAGAAGGGGTGCGGGTCATGGGTAATCTGTTAGGCCATGTGGAGAAACTAAGGTACTCAAACCATGATGTGACTAATATAGAAAAGTTTCCAAAGTTTTCCAAGAAATTTTAGATTGATATTGTGGGTATAGGACACTTCCGTGAACCAATTAACCAACCAAAACAGTGGCCAGCTGGACTTGCCAAAATCGGGATTCTAGGCTTGTTGGAGATCCCGCACTTTGGAATAGGTGGGGACATAAGAATATGAGTCAAGAAGTTGATGGAAGTTACCCATAGAGGATATCTATGGCTGGAACAACTCGTATCAATAGACGTGTAGCTCATTACATATATTACAAGACTTCCACCTCGAGGGGAGACACCCACGCAGTTCCTTGATGACAAAACAAAGGAAAAAGCACTAGTCGAGGAAATGAAGAAAATGTATGGTACATAAAGAGGTTTGCGTAGAATCATAATTAAGCACATTAGTGATGCAACAATAAGGATGGCCACAAAAATAATGGCATGCAAGTTACTCAGAAAATTCTGCAAGGAGGAAGTCCCTGTCGGGGTCATCGCAGCTATAAAACAATGTGCGGAGGGAACTATACTCAGTTGGGCCTTGTACTTGATGAATTTGTTCTTGGAAGACTACAAGGACTCACAGGACCTGGTGATAGAATTTTACTACTCATGGCTACTCATCCTGATCGCCTTCATCAGATGGAGGGAGCCTAAGTATACATAATTTTCCACGAGATCCAATATTTTCCATGTAGTGTGATACCTATTGCTGGGGAGCACTTTAGACCCCAAGAAAAAAGTGTGAATTCAAGCATGTTCACAGTATATTACAATGTCCTGTAGGAAAACATCGCCAACACTTGGCGGATTACACCAGAAGTGGTCGCACAGTATCAGAGTATAACTAACTTTAAAGCGACCATGCATACAATATGGATCCAATCACGAAAGGATCCCAAGAACCAATGGATACAAATGTGGTATTGTGTCAAGGAAGAGGATGTAGAAATGACTATCAAGGATTGGCATGAGGACTGGAGGATTCCAGAGTTGAATCAAGAGATGCCTGCAGATAAGGATGCAGAGGCATGGTGGGAACATACACTTGTAGGAGACAAAATGACACCCAAGAAGCCAAGGATAGGTCAGAAATTGACACAATAGAATAAAGGGGTGTGCCTAAGAAAGGCACCCAGGCAAGGAAGAATAACAACACCGAGGCATCGCAGGAACAGGAAAAAGGGACCGAGATAGCACAGGGGACCACATCAAGTGCTAACCAACAAGAGGAAGGCTAGAGCAAGAGGCCAATTATACAAATGAGGGCTCTGCGCAAGAAATCTAAGGAACACAAAACACCACTAGAATATATGATCATGAAGGACAAAGTGGACCTTATGGTCCAAACGGTCTAGGATCGAGCAATGAAGGATTTTGATGAAGCTCAGCACGAAAGGGATAGGATTCACGATGAGTTGGAATACATGAGGAATCTCCTCGAGAAGATTAGAGAAACACAGAGGGTCGGTAGAGGAATAGAATCAGTCCCCACAACATCACAGGAAGGACCCAACGCTGGATCGAGAGAGCAATGAAGGATTCAGATGACAACACAACCGAGCTCTAAATTTCATATTACACCCAACATGTTGTGCATGGATGAAATTGTGGGTCAAACACACTTGAAATATTTGGCCCAAATATAGTTGGTAATGACCCATATACCAACCAAGGCATTGTATAAACTGCAATTCAGCGTCGCACAGGAGGTATAGTCATGCACACACACAGACGTAGTAGAACTGCAGAAGACGAAGGAAAATAGAGAAGAGTTGGAATTTTTTCTCGCGCAGGTCAATATCGAGACCAAAGATGAGAAAGATCACGCAGATAGGCTCGAGCAGGGATTGGTTGTAGCCTCTGATAAAATTCCAAAGAGAGCATACACAGTAGATCTCACGGCGACGCAAAAGATTGATTAGATTGTGCATACAATCGATCAATACAAGCAATAGATCGAGCACCTTCTGGAACAACTCATACCTACCACTCCTCCGGAGGTGAAGGAGAAAAGGAAGTAGGAAGAAATAACATAGATGGAGGATATGGAGTGACAAGTCTGCGTAGCTGCCGACTTGTTTGATAAATAAGCACAACTATGGACAAAGTTGGAGGAGGATCTATAGGTCCAACAGTGGGACTAGAAAGAGGAGAAGAAAATTGCAGCTATCTAGGACCTCAAGAAGAGGCAGAAGACGATACTGATCACTAAGCACTTCAAAGGAGCACATGATATGAAGAATCTACAAGCAAAGCTCATATCCATGCAGACACATAAGAAGGAGTGACAAGATCAAATGGAACCTCTCCAAGAGCAGGTAGTGGAGTTCATTGCGCAGGCAAAAGATGCAAAGACGAACATGGCACAAACACAGGTAGAGTGTGTAGAGATGATCTGCGATGATATTGTAGTGCAACTATTGGATGCACTCAGAGAAAAGACCGCACAGGCTCAAACGCAAGTAAAGGAACTCACAGAGAAGTTTCAGGCTCTCGCAGGAGCTGTCGAAGAAGTGCACAAAGGTTATTGGCCTATTGGATGTAGGCCTAGCTAGGAATAAAGGTTACTTTTGGAGGAGAATCATGCAAGGAGGAAAAGATAGCTAGATGGAAAAGAAACACATATAAGAGAAGTAGGTGAGGTGTGCATGCAAGGAAAAACTATTGATGCTAGGGTTAGGGTTTTGTAATTTATTGTAATGGCTGGTGAGCCAAGGATATAAATAAGTAGTACTTGGAGAGAGAAGGGGGAGATATACAGATATACACCGAGGAAGAGAGAGTTGTAAGAACTGTATCAGTCATTAAGCTGGTGAGATAGGGGAGTAGTGAACGACTTGATCCCAAGGGTTAGATCGCAAGCTGAGGATCCTGGTGCGATCTACTCAGCCTCACAAGGATCAAGGATATTGTGGAAAAGGGTGAGACCTAATATTGTATACACGTGTGGCATGATATAATTTTGAACCATAATAAAATCTTGAGAGCCATATCTTTGTGGACGTAACCCAGGAGGGGGTGAACCACGGTAACACTATGTTATTTGAATGAATGTATGCATCTGTATGTATTATTAATTGATGAATGTTAGATGAATGAAGTAACTAGGTAAATCTCATATTCCACATGCATGAATAGAATGATTTCTATAATTAGATGTCAGACTGAATGAACAAAGATTACAGAACACAACCATGGATCTCCACTCATTCTCAGGTTGCAAACACTTGATTATTGTATCCACCCATAGAGCTATCTTGGGTGAGACTGCGCAGTACACTCTGTGTGATGCGTTGCCTTTTGGTTTACCAGAGAGGCCGATAGTTTTAAAGGGATTTTGTTGGGAAGCTTATTGAATCTAAACTAGGGCCAATCTAGGATGGTAAGGTAGAATCAGAATAAACTCTAAATAATCCTCAATACCAATAGAAGAGAATAAATACAACATCTAGGGTTTAAAGTTCCGAGTGGATTTAATAAGAAAAAAATGGCAAGGACAAGAAGGATGATTTTTGGGCTATGGAGTCAAATATTGAAAATGAATGAAACTAATGTCTGGTAGATAGAACCTCTCAGAGGAACAAATAATAAATTAGGTGGATGAAACCTTAAGTTTTGAATTTGTTTTAGGGGGTGAAAGAGGGAAAATGCAACACATAATAGAATCAGAGCACCATATAGATGAATTCTGACCTAGTTAGGAAGAAAGGGCAGAGTTTAAATGATTTGAGTCTAGAGCACCATTTAGATGAATTCTACACTCTTAAATATCAATTTAAACTGAGGGAAGATGAGATGCAAGTAGGGGCACAAGGGATACATACAAAACATAAGAAACATATTGTCATCTCATCACCATTAGAATATTTTTCATGAAGGTTCGGGACTACTTCATTTTCATTTCATTTAGATTCAAAAATTTACAATGAAGATAAAAATTACTCTAGTTCTGCCAACTCGCCCTTATTTACATCAAAATGATCAAATATATAGAAGCCTATTTCCACACTAGGCTACTAGGAGTCGAACTACTGCTATCTACAATGGTGGATCTGGTTACATTGAAAGAGAACAACTCCTAAACAACTTTACTAAAAATAGTAAATTCGTTTGACCATCTTAAATGCAAAAAACAAAATATATCTTATAGAATCATAGATCTGAGTACATTTCAAATATACTATTTTTGATGAATCATCAAGTACATGTGGAAAGCATATTGAATCATCCTATGCATTGTTGGACAACTATACCACCTTTGTGTAGCAAATTGGAATTTTTCTTGCGCAAATGCTACCTACAACACTTACGTAGCAACTTTGCGTAGCAAACTCCTTTTCTTGAAATTCGTGTAGACCCAGATGGAAGCAAGTGAATGGGGGGATCATATTTTTTTCAACACTCATATGCCAATCATCTCCCAACTGTTCTTTCTAATGATATATTCCTACATCATTTGTGTAGCGAGGCCTCGCTACGAAAGTGTTGTGTATGAAAATTTACTATTCTAACACCCTTTGTGCCCATAAATGTATCTACTGTCACCCTTGTGAAAATTTTCTCCAATATCAAAATGCATGTTTTCCACAACTACTATGATATGAACAAAACTTGAGATGGTCCCATACCCAAGAAGAAAAAAATGTGAAGTTTCTTCAGTCATATTTCTGCTACTTCTGCAAGTAGTTCTAATCTTCTTCTAGCCTCATCATTCAATTGCAACCTTTCTTTAAGATGCATGTTTTCCTTCCTTAGAGTTAAGATTCATACCTTCATATTTCCCACTTGCTTGAACAAGGCTTCATTTCTCTTCAATTTTGACTTGCCATTAGAAAGGGCTACACAGTAATTTTCTCTGGATGGCACATGCATTTTCTCATTATTTAAAGTGTTTCATGGCTCTGTCATATCATATCCTCTTTTCTTCCCTGAGCTAAATGATTTGACCTTGAGCTTCCCTCAACTTCTTATTACGCCATATTATGTTCTTTTGAATTTCTGTGGGTGAAGTAGGAGGTCTTTCACTTGTTTCTTTCTTTCCTTGTATCTCTGGACTATTCTTCTTGGCTGAGGATCTTTTCAGAGGTGTTGTGGGAATGGATACAACTGTGGTCTCAGGTTTTTGAAAAATTCCCTTTCACTTGGATGTTTGACTTTAGGGATCTATCTTGACCTATGGTTTTTGTACCTTGATAGATTTCTCTTCTAGCTTCCTCTTTAATTCTCTATTTTCTTGGAAAAACTGAGATATCACATGCTAAGCCTCTTTGAGATATTGTTTCATTCCCCTAAACTATGAGTATTTCTGCGTTGATTTACTTTGTTCTTCATCCATCTCTTGAGCTACAACCTCAACAAATTTCGTCTGCACTATGGGTGTGGGAAGCCTTCTAGCAACTTCCCTTGTGGTTGATCTGCTATGTGTCTATGTCTCCTTTGGCTCATCAGTATATTGTAGCCTCCTACCCTTCTTCAAACCTAGTTGGATAGGAGAAGGGGCCTCAACCTCTTTTCCTTTTCTCTTTCCTTGTTCTGCAACATCTATTTTTTCTTGAATTGAATTATTAGAGGGAATTCTTCCAGCAGATAGAGGGGTATCTCCTTTAGGGTCCAGGGAGATATTTGTTGATGCTAATAAATAATCCCAATCACTGTTCAGTTTCCTAAGCTCCTCAACCACTAACAACTTTACCAAGGAGAAATGGAACAAGTTGGTCAGCCCTGGCTTGGACTTTGTCTGCCATTTTTCCTAGGATTTTATACAGGTAAAAGGGTAAGTTTAGAGGGATTTTACCTGTGAAATGCATGAAGAACATTATGTGGTATTAATACACCCTGTCAAACCTACCGTCACAAGTAAAATAATTTTGGATTACTCTCAGTAGATTCTCATAGGGTTCCAAAAGAAACTCCCTGGGGATAGTGGCACCATTTTTCTGCTTTCTATACTGAGGCTTGAGGACATCAATGTAAAACATACGATCCAAAGGAATACCTTTAAACCATTTCTCTCCCTGTATGGGAATCTCTGTGGCAGCTGATATGGTCTCTTCTAATACTGGAAAGGTGACCCCTACAATGATTTTATTGACACCATTAAATTTCAGGGTGAACTCCTTCGTTAGTTTCACGTTATATCCCTGGATTCTTTCACAAAATCTCATACACCCATCTTGCTCAAATGACACCCTGTATGCAGGGTTTGATTTTACTAGGGTTAGCTCTTGGGGTTCATATCTTAGCACATTTCCTCCCTTGTATTTCTTCTTTTCCTGTGATTTCATCTTTCTGAGGTCAATTTCAAACTGTTTAAGGAAAAAATATCTTGAAACTGAACAGGGAAGCTTACACAGCAAGCTAGCAGTGCTAGGGTTTAGATTGGATAAGAGCATCAGAACTTTGGTGTATGAGAGGTGAACTATGCAAGGGTTAGACTACCATAAAAAATGGGCTAAAGGTTTTCCGCACAATGATAAAGGTGATTTCAAAATATGCACAATGAACATAGAGCAACAGGATTTTGTGTAGTGAATGGAAACAATAGGGTTTGTGTAGCAAGGAAAAATGCACATCATTTGTGTAGCAAGGGAGATCATGTGCATAGCATAAATATTTGAAGCTTTCTCATGATACTAAAGATTATGCACAAATTGTGACTGCAATGAAAATAGATAAAGGGTGGAAACTATACATACATGAGTGGATAAGGAGAGGATTTCAAAAGAAAGTACTTGCCCAAAGTGTAGGAAGTATGAGAAGCAGAGAAAAAAATAATAACACACATAAATCATCATAAGAACGCAAATATACATAAAAAACTCACATATTCATTAATGTACAAAATAATGATATATCTCTCTTACAGACAATACATTTGTGAGGCCTCGTAATATAGCATTGAGGTTTTCATAATGAGATGTCCAATATAGCATAACAATATCCAAAACTATCTCCAAGAACATCTCCACCCCTAAATTCACTCATTGTCCTCATCTTTGATCATACATAGACTTCTAGAAGAAGTCTACTTACATTAATAATAATTTCATCATAAAATTATCACAAGTATGAAGTATTCCTTCATACTCCCTCTTAATGAATACTTGTGATTCAAATCAGATATTTGATTTGTCTTGATTTGTGTCTTTTGTATTCTGCATCATGTTTAGTCTATGCATCCTCTCTGGATCATCTTCATTCTTTTGCATTTACATTTGTTTCTTCATTTGACGTTGTATTCCTGAGATATATCTTAGTAAATCATTTGAACTGCATCATATTCATATCAAGGATTTCTAGCTTACCCTTGGCATTCCCATGGGTTTTCTATGACTTACCCTCAACCAATACATCATATCAAGGGTTTTATCATCTTACCAATAACCATTACAAATTCAAACTGGTTTCGCATTTTCATGAACCATTCATTACATCAAGTGGTTTCAGCTGACCACAAACTTACATCTGACATTACAAACTAGTTTTTGGGTTACCGCGAACCAATAAAATGACTCAAATCAATGATTCAATAAACTGAAAACTCTTTCTTAAACATGTACAACTAAATTTAATGACAACTGACATTTGGGGGACCAACTAACTCATGAACTTTATAAGAGATATAAGGATTTAAGAGTATAGTCTTATTGTAATATCCAAAGTTAAAGTCATAACTTACCCTCAACTTGTTGTGGAGTATACCTTGAGCTGCCATGGAGGAGTTTATTGATATGAGAGATAAGTGCTCTTAAAGTTAAGTTATTATTTTAAGTCCAAAAGTTAGGAAGTGTGAGTGAATTTTGGTAGGTCAAAGTAAAAGTAAAATTTATGGGATATAAGTATTTAAGATTATAGTCTTGTTGTAATAACCAAAGTTAAATTCAAGATAAAGTTAAGTCAATATTGATATCAAAGTGATTTTTGGCTTATAGAGTATTTTAAGTCTAGAGTGAATTTGTGTTTTGAAATTTCTTGATGTATAGAGTTGATAAAGTCAACTGAGTTTATAAACATTTGAAGAGTTTGATGTCAAGTTAGAGAGTCAAGTTCAAGTATGGGTTGTAAAGTGAAGTTTGAGTAAAATTTGAAGTTGTTTTTTGTAATGTATTGGGTCAAAATTCAAGTTAAGTTGAGAGGTATTTGGTGAATAAAAGGTTCATTAAAGTTAAGTCAAGTTGATGTCACAATTTGTAATTGCATGGTAACGGGTGCATGATCGGTTGTACCTGACACCCTGGTTATTGTGTTTATTCTTCAACAAGCGAGCATGATTACAAGCGAGGGTGATTCCACTATTCTTAATGGGCAATTGAGGAAAAAAACTTCAAACAACTAATCAAGAAGTTTAATTATTACAACAAGATCTTGAAGATGCTTTGAAATAAATAGATAGATTACAAAAACAAAATCAATCGATAATCAGAAAAGTTGCAGAATTCAAGACACAAGACAATGAACTCTATCATGAATTTGTTTGCTCTTCTAAAAAACACATTGACACACTAGAAGAAAAATTGACATCATTTGATAAATTTATGGATGATATTTTTAAAATTGAAGATCAAAAGGACAAATTGATAGAATCACTACAACAAGAAATATTGGCGAAGGAGAATGTATTGTCAGCACTTGCAAATGAAGTCAAACAACTTCAACAATAAAAAGTAAAGTGTGATGCAATGTGTGATACTACTAACTTGATTCAAAAGATTGATAGTTCGGGTGATTCTTGTTTTTTTGTTGATGTAAATATATATCTATCTTGTTTGGAGGCTCCAAATGATGTTCCAAATGATTTTACAAATGACGATGCTCAAAATGACGATGATCATGATGATATTGACGATGTTGAAATAGGTTCCCTTGAAAATCATACTAAAGGAATAGGTTCAAAACTTTTGAATAAAATGGGTTATGATGGTAAATGTTTAGGAAAGAATTCTCAAGGTATCAAGAAGCCCATACAAGTATATGTAAGACCAAGAAATGAAGGCCATGGTTATGAAGGGATTAGAGTGGCAGGGTATACGAGGGAAAGAGAGAGGTAGCAGAAGTTATTGAGCTAACTAAGCTCCACGAAGAATATATTTACCACCATGGCACCACCCAAGCTAGGAGTGTCGAGCCAGGACTACAGATGACCTCGAAGCAACCTCAGAGCTCCACAATAGCCACAGGGAAGTGAACAACAACCACCTTGACCTTCGAAATATGTCAACTTGGATGAAATCTCATTGCTCGATATGACAACGGGAAGCCCCATGCCAATGGTGGAGGAAACCAAACAGATAACACCAGTGGGCATGGACATCGATATGTCGGAAGTAGGACATAGTCAGCAGACCTAGGATACAAGAAATCCTTTGTGCTCACAAAAACCTAAGAATCCCCAAGGGTTAATGGGATGGTCCCGAACCAAACAGAAATGGTCGTGCCAAAAAGGTGACACAAAACCACGCAGGAACAACCACAAGAGGGCATAGTGGAAGATGTCATTGGATGGGCAGAGAAGTATGTAGAAGGGAGAACAATGGAGGCTGGAACCTTGAGTGAGCCACCAGAAAAAAAGGGCAAGTAGCGAGTAGCAATATCACCGCACAAGTAGGTTTCCGCAACCATAGTCTTGTCGCACATTCTAGAAAGGGTGTGTGCCACGGGTAATCTGTTAGGCCACGTGGAGAAACTACGGTACTCAAACCACAATGTGACTAATACATAAAAGTTTCCAAAGTTTTCCAAGAAATTTCACCTTGATATTTTGGGTATAGGACACTTCCGTGAACCAATTAACCAACCAGTACAGTGGGCAGCCGGACTGGCCAAAACTGGGATTTTAGGCTTGTTGGAAATCCCGCACTTTGGAACGGGTGGGTATGTAAGAAACTGCGTAAGGCAGCTGATGGCAGTTACCCATAGAGGATATCTATGGCTGTAACAACTCATCTCAATAGATGTGTAGCTCATTACATATATTACAAGGCTTCCACCTCCAGGGGAGACACCCACACAGTTCCTTGATGACAAAACAAAGGAAAAGGCACTGGCCGAGGAAATGAAGAAAACGTATGGTACATAAAGAGGTTTGCAGAGAATCATAATTAAGTGCATTAGTGATGCAACAATAAGGATGGCCACAAAAATCATGGCATGCAAGTTACTCAAGAAATTTCACAAGGAGGAAGTCCCTGTCGGGGTCGTCACAGCTACAACACAATGTGCGGAGGGAAATATACTTAGTTGGGCCCTGTACTTGATGAATTTGTTCTTGGAAGACTGCAAGGACACACTGGACCTGGTGACAGAATTTTACTACTCGTGGCTACTCGTCCTGATCGCCTTGGTCAGATGGAGGGAGCCTAAGTATACATAATTTTCTGTGAGATCCAATCCTTTTGACGTAGTGCGATAATTATTGTTGGGGAGCACTTCAAACCCCAAGAAAAAAAGTGCAAATGTAGGCATGTTCACAGGATATTACAATGACCTGTAGGAAAGCATCACCAACACTTGGTGGATTACACCAAAAGTGGTTGCACAATATCAGAGTATAGCCAACTTTAAAGTGACTAGGAGTACAATATGGATCCAAGCACGGAAGGATCCCAAGAACCAATGGATAAAACTACAGTACTCTGTCAAGGAAGAGGACGTAGAAATTTCCATCAAGGATTGGCACGAGGACTGGAGGATTCCAGATTTGAATCAAGAGATGCCCGCAGATAAGGAGGCAGAGGCATGGTGGGAACAAACACCTACAGGAGACAAAATGGTGCCTAAGAATCCAAGGATGGGTCAGAACCTGACACAATAGAAGAAAGGGGTGTGCCCAAGAAAGTCACCTGGGCGGGGAATAAGAACAACACCCAGGCATTGCAGGAATAGGAAAAAGGAACCAAGATAGCACAGGGGACCACATCAAGTGCTACCCAAAAAGAGGAAGGCCAGACCAAGAGGCCAATTATTCAAACGAGGGGTGCGTGCAAGAAATCTAAGGCACAAAAAACACCACCATAATATATGATCACGAAGGAAAAGAAGACCTCATGGCCCAAATGGTCTAGAATCGAACAATGGAGGATTTTGATGAAGCTCAGCGTCAAAGGGACATGATTCAAAATGAGCTATCATACATGAGGCATCTCCTCGAGAAGATCAAAGAAACACAGAGGGTCGGCAGAGGAATAACATCAGTCCCCACAACATCACAGGTAGGACCCAACGTTGGATTGAGCGAGCAGGGTAGGATCTAGACGACATCACAACCAAGCTCGACATTTCATGTTACACCCAACATGTTGTTCATGGATGAAATTGTGGTTCAAACACAGTTGAAATATTTGGCCCAAATACAGTTGGTAATGACCTAGATACCAACCAAGGCGTTGTATAAACTGCAAGTCAGCGTCACACAGGAGGTATAGTCGTGCATGCACACAGATGCAATAGAACTGCAGTAGACGAAGGAAAATAGAGAAGAGTTGGAATTATTGCTCAAGTAGGTCAAGATCGAGACCAGAGATGAGAAATATCGTGCAGATAGGCTCGAGGAGGGATTGGTTGTATCCTATGATAAAATTCCAAAGAGAGCACAGCTAGTAGAGCTCACAGCGATGCAAAAGATTGATTATTTTGTGCATACAATCGATCAATACAAGCAATAGATCGAGCACCTTTGGGAACAACTCGTCCCTACCACTCCCCCGAAGGTGAAGGAGCAAAGGAAGTAGGAAGCAACAACATAGATAGAGGATATCGAGCAACAAGTCCATGTAGCTATTGACTTGTTTGATAAATAAGCACAGTTGTGGACAAAGATGGAGGAGGATCTATAGGTCTAGTAGTGTGACTAAAAAGAGGAGAAGAAAATCGCATCTATCCAGGACCTCAAGCAGAGGCGGAAGATGACACTGATCACTGAGCATGTTAAAGGAGCACATGGTATGAAGAATCTACAAGCAGAGCTCATAGCCATGCAGACACATAAGAAGGAGTGACAAGATCAAATGGAACCTCTCCAAGAGTTGACAGCGGAGGTCTTTGCACAAGCAGAAGATGCAAAGAAGAACATGGAAAAAACTCAGGTAGAGTGCACAGATATGATATGTGAAGAGATTGCAGCGCAAGTATTGGATGCACTCAGAGAAAATACCGCACAAGCTCAAACGCAAGTAAAGGAACTCATAGAGAAGTTTCAGGCTCTCACAGAAGATGTCGAAGAAGTGCACACATGTTATTGGCCTGTTGGATGCATGCCTAGCCAGGAATAAAGGTTATTTTTGGAGGAGAATCATGCAAGGAGGAAAATACAGCTGGAAGAAAAAGAAGAACGTGTAAGAGAAGCAGGCGAGGCACGCATGAAAGGAAGAACTAATGATGCTAGGGTTAGGGTTTTGTAATGTATTATAATGGATGGTGAGCCAAGGATATAAATAAGTAGTACTTGGAGAGAGAAGGGGGAGATATACAGATATACACTGATGTTACACATTATTTTCGTCATCCCTATGACCGTTAATGATGTAAACCTATATGTTGCCTTCAGAGGGGTTAGTGTCCTGAGTTCCTGAAGAGAGAAGGGAGAAGAACTTTTCCTGAGAAAAGAAGTTTCATTTTCCCTTGTAAAAACCCTATAAAAAAGGAAGTTCGCAAGTTTCTATATAGGCAGGGTGCGAGAATGCCTGATTCTCGCAGGTTGCATGATAGCTAGGGTGCGATATGTTTTCAAGTTTCTCTATAGGCAGGGTGCGAGAATGCCTACACGTGGGAAAAACAAGCGTTTTCTCGAATCTTCTAGAAGGAGAAACTTCTATGGTGGGGTGGCATCTGAATGGTTTGGATCTTACTCTCTTTCATGATTTAGTGGGATCATCCTAACCTCCTCACCTTATCCTCTTCAAATTATAAAAGGAGAGGAGTTCTCATGGAGAAAGTTAGATTTGGTTAGCTTTTGAGCTTGGTTAGCTTTGGAGCTTTTGGGATTAGCTTGGATTGGATTGAGCTTTGGATATTTTTAGCTTGGCTAGATGAGCCACTTTGTCAAGATAGATTGTGAATATTATCAGATCTATGCTCAGAATTCTTGAAGTGGAAGTGTGTGGGGAACGACCGAACAACCGAGGAATAGAGAATTGTAAGAACTGTATGAGTCATTAAGATGGTGAGCTAGTGGAGTAGTGAGCGACTTGATCCCAAGGGTTAGATCACAGGCTGAGGATCCTAGTGTGATCTAGTCAGCCTCGCAAGGATTGAGGAGCCTGTGGAAAAGGGTGAGACCTAAGATTTTAGACACGCGGGATGTGATATAATTTTCAACCATAATAAAAGGTTGAGAGCCATATCTTTGTGGACGTAACCCAGGAGGGGGTGAACCACGGTAAAACTATGTTATTTGAATGAATGTATGTGTCTGTATGTATTATTAATTGATGAATGTTAGATGAATGAAGTAACTAGGTAAATCTCATATTCCACATGCATGAATAGAATGATTGCTATAATTAGATGTCAGACTGAATGAATAAAGAATACAGAATGCAACCAGGGATCTCCACTCATTCTCAGGTTGCAAACACTTGAGTATTGCAGCCACCCATAGAGCTATCTTGGGTGAGACTGCGCAGTAGACTCTGTGTGATGTGTTGCCTTCTGGTTTACCAGAGAGGCCGATAGTTTTAAAGGGATTTTGTTGGGAAGCTTATCGAATCTGAACTAGGGTCAATATAGGATGGTAAGGTAGAATAATAATAAACCATAAAGAATCCTCAATACCAATAGAAGACAATAAATACAACATCTAGGGTTTAAAGTTTTGAGTGGATTTAATAATAAAAAAAATGGCAAGGACGAGAAGGATGATTTTTGGGCTATGGAGTCAAATCTTGAAAATGAATGAAACTAATGTCTTGTAGATAGAATATCTCAGAGGAACAAAGAATAAATTATGTGGATGAAACCTTAAGTTTTGAATTTGTTTTAGGGGGTGAAAGAGGGAAAATGCAACACATAATAGAATCAGAGCACCATATAGATGAATTCTGACCTAGTTAGGAAGAAAGGGCAGAGTTTAAATGATTTGAGTCTAGAGCACCATTTAGATGAATTCTACACTCTTAAATATCAATTTAAACCGAGGGAAAATGAGATGCAAGTAGGGACACAAGGGATACATACAAAACATAAGAAACACATTGTCATCTCATCACCATTAGAATATTTTTCATGAAGGTTCGGGACTACTTCATTTTCATTTCATTTAGATTCAAAAATTTACAATGAAGATAAAAAATACTCTAGTTCTGCCAACTCACCCTTATTTATATCAAAATGATCAAATATATAGAAGCCTCTTTCCACACTAGGATACTAGGAGTCAAACTATTGCTATCTACAATGGTGGATCTGGTTACATTGAAAGAGAACAACTCCTAAACAACTTTACTAAAAATAGTAAATTCGTTTGACCATCTTAAATGCAAAAAACAAAAAATATCTTATAGAATCATAGATCTGAGTACATTTCGAATATATTGTTTTTGATGAATCATCAAGTTCATGTCGAAAGAATATTGAATCATCCTATGCATTGTTGGACAACTCTACCACCTTTGTGTAGCAAATTGGAATTTTTGTTGTGCAAATGCTACCTACAACACTTGCGTAGCAGACTCCTTTTCTTGAAATTCGTGTAGATCCAGATGGAAACAAGTGACTGGGGGGATCATATTTGTTTCAACACTCATGTGCCAATCATCTCCCAATTGTTCTTGCTTATGATATATTCCTACAACATTTGCGTAGCGAGGCCTCATTACGAAAGTGTTGTGTATGACAATTTACTAGTTTAACACCTTTGTGCCCAGAAAATGTATCTATTGTCACCCTTGTGAAACTTTTCTCCAATATCAAAATGCATGTTTTCCACAACTACTATGATATGAACAAAACTTGAGATGGTACCATACCCAAGAAGAAAAAAAAATGTGAAGTTGCTTCAGTCATATTTATGCTACTTTTGCAAGTAGTTCTAATGTTCTTCTAGCCTCATCATTCAATTGCAACCTTTGTTTAAGATGCTTGTTTTCCTTCCTTAGAGTTAATATTCATACCTTCATATTTCCCACTTGCTTGAACAAGGATTCATTTCTCTTCAATTTTGACTGGCCATTGGAAAGGGCTACACAGTAATTTTCTCTGGCTGGCACATGAATTTTCTCATTATTTAAAGTGTTTCATGACTCTGTCATATGATATCCTCTTTTCTTCCCTGAGCTGAATTATTTGACCTTGAGCTTCCCTCAACTTCTTATTAAGCCATCTTACATTCTTTTCAACTTCTGTGGGTGAAGTAGAAGGTCTTTCACTTGTTTCTCGATTGCCCTGTATCTTTGGACTATTCTTCTTGGCTGAGCATATTGTCAGAGGTGTTGTTAGATTGGCTACAACTATGGTCTTAGGTTTTTGAAAAAATCCCTTTCCCTTGGATGTTTGACTTTTAGGATCTGTCTTGACCTGTGGTTTCTGTACCTCGGGAGGTTTCTCTGCTTGCTTCCTCTTTAATTCTCTATTTTCTTGTAAACATCAAGCTATCACATGCTAAGCCTCCTTGAGATATTGTTTCATTCCCCTAAACTATGAGTCTTTCTTTACTAATTTACCTTGTTCTTCATCCATCTCCTAAGCTACAACCTCAACAAATTTTGTTTGCATTATGGGTGTGGGAAGCCTTCTAGCAAATTCCCTTGTGGTTGATCTGCTGGGTGTCTGTGTCTCCTTTAGCTCATCAGTGTATTGTAGCCACCTACCCTTCTTAAAACCTAGTTGGATAGGAGAAGGGGCCTCAACCTCTTTTCCTTTTCTCTTTCCTTGTTCTGCAACATCTATTTTTTCTTGAATTGAATTATTATAGGGCATTTTTTCAACAGACAGAGGGGTATCGCCTTTGCAGTCCAGGGAGATATTTGTTGATGCTGAGAAATACTCCCAATCCCTATTCAGTTTTCTAAGCTCCTCAACCACTAACAACTTTACTGAGGAGAAATGGAACAAGTTTTTCAGCCCTGGCTTGGACTTTGTCTGCCATTTTTCCTAGGCTTCTATACAAGTAAAAGGGTAAGTTTATAGGGCTTTTCCTTGTGAAATGCATGAGGAACATTATGTGGTATTATTACACCCTGTCAAACCTACCCTCACAAGTAAAATAATTTTGGATTACTCTCAGTAGCTTCTCATAGGGTTCCAAAAGAAACTCCCTAGGGATAGTGGCACCATTTTTCTGCTTTATATACTGAGGCTTGAGGAAATCAATGTAAAACATAAGATCCAGAGGCATACCTTTAAACCATTTCTCTCCCTGTATGGGAATCTCTGTGGCAAATGATATGGTCTCTTCTAATACTGGAAAGGTGACCCCTACAATGATTGTGTTGACGCCATTAAAGTTCAGGGCGAACTCCTTGGTTAGTTTCACGTTATATCCCTGGATTCTTTCACAAAATCTCTTACACCTAGCCTACTCAAGCGACACCCTGTATCCAGGGTTTGATTTTACCAAGGTTATCTCTTGGGGTTCATATCTTAGCACATTTCCTCCCTTGTATTTCTTCTTTTCCTATGATGTCATCTTTGCGAGGTCAATTTCAAACTGTTTAAGGAAAAAATATCTTGAAACTCAATAGATAATCTTGCGCAGTAACCTAGCAGTGCTAGGGTTTAGATTGGATAAGAGCATCAAAACTTTGGTGTATGAGAGGTGAACTATGCAAGCGTTAGACTACCATAAACAATGGGCTAAAATTTTTCCACACAATGATAAAGGTGATTTCAAAATATGCGCAATGAACATAGAGCAACAGGATTTTATGTAGTGAATGGTAACAATAGGGATTTTGTAGCAAGGAAACATGCAGATCGTTTGTGTAGCGAGGGAGATCGTGTCCATAGCATAGAGATTTGAAGCTTGCTCATGATACTAAAGATTATTCACAAATTGTGACTGCAATGCAAATAGATAAAGGGTGGAAACTATACATACATGAGTGGATAAGGAGTGGATTTCAAAAGAAAGTACTTGCCCAAAGTGTAGGAAGTATGAGCAGGAAAGAAACAAATAATAACACACATAAATCATCAGAAGAAGGCAAATATACATACAAAACTCACAGATTCATTAATGTACAAAATAATGATATATCTCTCTTACACACAATACCTTCGTGAGGCCTCATAATATAACATTGAGGTTCTCATAACGAGATGTCCAATATAGCATAACAATCTCCAAAAATATCTCCAAGAATATCTCCATCCCTAACTTCACTCATTGTCCTCATCTTTGATCATACGTAGACTTCTAGAATAAGTCTACTTACATTAATAATAATTTCATTATATAATTATCACAAGTATGAATTATTCCTTCATACTCCCTATTAATGAATACTTGTGATTCAAACTGGATATTTGAGTTGTCTTCATTTGTGTCTTTTGTATTCTTCATCACGTTTAGTATTATGCATCCTCTCTGCATCATCTTCATTCTTTTGCATTTGCATTTGTTTCTTCATTTGACATTGTCTTCCTGAGCTATATCTTTGTAAATCATTTGAACTGCATCATATTCATATCAAGGATTTCTAGCTTACCCTTGACCTTCCCATGGGTTTTCTACGACTTACCCTCAACCAATACATCATATCATGGGTTTTATCAGCTTACCCATAACCATTACAAACTCAAACTAGTTTCACATTGTCACAAACCATTCATTACATCAAGTGGTTTGAGTTGACCACAAACTTACATCTGACATTACAAACTAGTTTTTGGGTTACCACGAACCAATAAAATGACTCAAATCAATGACTCAATAAACTAAAAACTCTTTCTTAAACATGTACAACTGAATTTAATGACAACTGACCTTTGGGGGACCAACTAACTCATGAAATTTATAAGGGATATAAGGATTTAAGAGTATAGTCTTGTTGTAATATCCAAAGTTAAATTCATAACTTACCCTCAACCTGTCGTGGAGTATACCTCGATCTGTCGTGGAGGAGTTTATTGCTATGAGAGATAAGTGCTCTTAAATTTAAGTTATTATTTTAAGTCCAAAAGTTAGGAAGTGTGAGCGAATTTTGGTAGGTCAAAGTAAAAGTAAAATTTAAGGGATATAAGGATTTAAGAGTATAGTGTTGTTGTAATATCCAAAGTTACAGTCAAGATAAAGTTAAGTCAATATTGATATCAAAGTGAGCTTTGGATTATAGAGTATTTTAAGTCTAGAGTGAATTTGGGTTTTGAAACGTCTTGACGTATAGAGTTGATAAAGTCAACTGAGTTTATAAACATTTGAAGAGTTTGATGTCAAGTTAGTGAGTCAAGTTCAAGTATGGGTTGTAAAGTGAAGTTTGAGTAAAATTTGAAGTTGCTTTTTGTAATGTATTGGGTCAAAATTCAAGTTAAGTTGAGAGGTATTTGGTGAATAAAAGGTTCATTAAAGTTGAGTCAAGTTGATGTCACAATTTGTAATTGCATGGTAATAGGTGCATGATTGGTTGTACCTGACACCCTGGTTATTGTGTTTATTCTTCAACAAGCAAGCATGATTACAAGCGAGGGTGATTCCACAATTCATAATGGGCAAAGGAGGAAAAATACTTCAAACAACTAATCAAGAAATTGAATTATTACAACAAGAGCTTGAAGATGCTTTGCAAGAAATAGATAAATTACAAAAATAAAATCAATCAATATTTGGAAAAGTTGTAGAATTCAAGACACGAGACAAAGAACTCTATCATGAATTTTTTTGCTCTTCTAAAAAACGCATTGACACACTAGAAGAAAATTTTACATCATTAGATAAATTTATGGATGATAATTTTAAAATTGAAGATCAAAAGGACAAATTGATAGAATCACTACAACAAGAAATATTTGAAAAGGAGAATGTATTTTCAGCACTCGCAAATGAAGTCAAACAACTTCAACAAGAAAAAGTAAAGTGTGATGCAATGTGTGATACTACTGACTTGATTCAGAAGATTGATAGTTTGGGTGATTCTTGTTTTTTGGTTGATGATAATAATGTTGACGTACATATATATCTCTCTTGTTTGGAGGCTCCAAATGATGTTCCAAATGATTTTCCAAATGATGATTCTCAAAATGATGATGATCATGATGATAGTGATGATGTTGAAATAGGTTGCTTTGAAAAACATACAAAAGGAATAGGTTCAAAACTTTTGAATAAAATGGGTTATGATGGTAAAGGTTTAGGAAAGAATTCTCAAGGTATCCAGAAGCCCATACAAGTATATGTAAGACCAAGAAATGAAGGCCTTTGTTATGAAGGTAACATAAGGAATGACGACATCAACCTTGTGAAAGCAGAATCAACGACAACAAATGAATCATTTACAAGTAGCAGTAGAAGCAATGAACTTGGTGCAACAGCCACAACATCCAACCAAGTAAAAAAACATGAGAAGAAGAAGAAAGAATGTTGCAGTCAGTGTGGAAGAATAGGACATGCCAAAGAAAAATGTTGGAATTTATATCCATACAGTATTTATGGTATTAAAAATCATGAGCATCAAAAGTGTTGGAACAAACAAATTTCAAAGCCTCATATACAAGTACAATGTGGATGGATAGATGTCCCTAAATGGAAAAATTGTGTGTTCATGTTGAAAGGATTTTACAGGTTGAGGTGTTTAAATGTACGACAATATCTCCCATATAAATTTCATGAGTTAGTTGGTACCCCAAAGGTTAGTTGTCATTAAAGTCAGTTTTACATGTTTAAGAAAGAGTTGTTAGTTTATTGAGTTGTTGATTTGATTCATTTTATTGGTTCGTGGTAACCCAAAAACCACTTTGTAATGTCAAATGTAAGTTTGTGGTCAGCTAGAACCACTTGATGTAATGAATGGCCCATGACAATGCGAAACCAGTTTGAGTTTGTAATGGTTACAGGTAAGCCGAGAAAACGCAAGATATGATGTATTGGTTGAGGGTAAGTTATGAATTTAACTTTGGATATTACAACAAGACTATACTCTTAAATCTTTATATCCTTTAACTTTTACTTTTACTTTGACCTACGAAATTCACTCACACTTCCTAACTTTGGGACTTAAAATAATAACTTAACTTTAAGAGAACTTATCTCTCATAGCAGCAAAATCCTCCACAACAGCTCGAGGTATACTATAATCGATCTCTTCATAGAAAGTGATAAAACTCAGATAATCCACGCAGGTATCCAGGCGACATATGCTTTTACTTTTTTACTTTATGTCATTTCTCAACTAAGCATTGCTTTCAAACAATGACAATTTTTTTATAAAACTTATTCATTAGTCCTTTATTTTTACGTGGATTCATTTCATATATCTCACTCATTTACCTTCATTAATTTGTCAACTACATGGGAGGCAATTTACATTTGGACTTTTACCATGAATTTTGATGTAGCAAAAAAACTGAAGTCACCATGTTCTTTGATGTAGCAAAAATCTTGTTACTGTCGTTGAAAATCATAGACTGGTACTGACCATGCCAATATATATTCTCTCTTGGTATTGGATGATTCTCCCATTGGGATAACTTCTAAGACGCAATGTGAATGTCATCTTTGAGTTAGATTCATAGTTGGTGCATCATGGATGTGGTTTCGTGTTTTTCCACCAAGTCCATTAATTGACTCAATTGTTGCTGCCGTGAAATGGAGGGAAAGACACTCGCGCTCTTACTGTTAAAATATATATGAATCCGTTACATGTTCATATTTTCGATGGATTATATATCCTCTATCTCATATCTATGGATTATGGGAACACACACCAACGATATTACAACAATTGGAGAGTAGACATGATTAACATAAGCACTACATAATTGGAGTTCCCACGTTCAACATCTTTCCTTCTCTAGAATCTACAATTCCTTCATGCAACAAAACACAACTATGACTCTTCATTTTATTTTCTTTCTTTGATTTCCTTCTCTGGAATTTCATGCACTGTTCTATATGTTGTCCATCCGAATACTAAATTCTACATCCAGGTTTTCTCTAGCTTGTCCTCATGTTCAATCACTGCACACAACAAAATATTATTGTTGGCTCTCTCTAGATGGTTCTCAAATGTCCATGCACTACACTTGCATTGCTCAACATTCTATCCATGCACCAATCTGAAGATCTCACCACTCAAACTTCCATGCACCAATTCACGCTGTGATATACCAGTGGACGATGCAATACGTTTTCGCCCACTTTGCAAACTTCACGCTCTCCCAACAACTGGAAATATCCTTCACGCAGGTCACCATCTCACTCATGTACTCTTTAAACAAATAATACCTTATTTGAAGAACGTGACAACCATGGCTCTGATACCAAACGTAGGAATTATGAGCAGCAGAGCAACAAATAATAACACACAGAAATCATCATAAGAAGGCAAATATACATATAAAACTCACATATTCATTAATGTACAAAATAATGATACATCTCTCCTACACACAATACATTCGTGAGGACTCATAATATATCATTGAGGTTCTCATAATGATATGTCCAATATAGCATAACAATCTCCACAATATCTCCAATAATATCTCCATCCCTAACTTCACTCATTGTCCTCATCTTTGATCATACGTAGACTTATAGAATAAGTCTTCTTACATTAATAATAATTTCATCATATAATTATCACAAGTATAAATTATTCCTTCATACTCCCTCTTAATGAATACTTGTGATTCAAACTAGATATCTGAGTTGTCTTCATTTGTGTCTTTTGTATTCTGTATCACCTTTAGTCTTATGCATCCTCTCTTCATCATCTTCCTTCTTCTTCATCTACATTTTTTTCTTCATTTGATGTTGTCTTCCTGAGCTATATCTGAGTTAATCATTTGAACTGCATCATATTCATATCAAGGATTTCTAGCTTACCCTTGACCTTCCCATGGGTTTTCTACGACTTACCCTCAACCAATACATCATATCCTGGGTTTTCTCGACTTACCCGTAACCATTGCAAACTCAAATTGGTTTCGCATTGTCACGAACCATTCATTACATCAAGTGGTTTCACCTGACCAAAAACTTACATCTGACATTACAAAGTGGTTTTTAGGTTACCATCAACCAATAAAATGACTCAAATCAATGACTCAATAAACTGACAACTCTTTCTTAAACATGTACAACTGACTTTAATGACAACTGACCTTTCGAGGACCAACTAACTCATGAACTTTATATGGGATATATAGTCGTACATTTGAACACTTCAACCTACAAAATCCTTTCAACATGAACATAACATTTCCATTCAGGGACATCTATCCATCCACATTGTACTTGTATATGAGCCTTTGAAATTTCTTTGTTCCACCACTTTTGATGATCATGATTTTTAAGACCACAAATACTTCATGGATATAAATTCCAACATTTTTCTTTGGCATGTCCTTTTCTTCCACACTGACTGCAACATTATTTCTTCTTCTTCTCATGCTTTTTTACTTGGTTGGATGTTGTGGTTGTTGCACCAGGTTCATTACTTCTGTTTCTACTTGTAGATGATTCATTTGTTGTCGATGATTCTACATTCACAAATTTGATGTCTCCATTGTTTGTGTTGACTTCATAACCAAGGCCTTAATTTCTTGGTCTTGCATATACTTGTATGGGCTTCTGGATACCTTGAGAATTCTTTCCTAAACTTTTACCATCATAACCCATTTTATTCAAAAGTTTTGAACCTATTCCTTTAGTATGTTTTTCAAAGAAATCTATTTAAACATCATCACTATCATCATGATCATCATCATTTTGAGCATCATCATTTGGAACATCATTTAGCGCCTTTGAACAAGAGAGAGATATATATACATCAACACTACTATCATCAACCAGAAAACAAGAATCACATGAACTATCAATCTTCTCAATCAAGTCACTAGTATCACACATTGCATCACACTTTACTTTTTCTTGTTGCAGTTGTTTGACTTCAATTGCGAGTTTTGACAATACATTCTCCTTTTCCAATAGTTCTTGTTGTAGTGATTCTACCAATTTGTCCTTTTGATCTTCAATTTTAAAAATATCATCCTTAAATTTATCTAATGATTTCAATTTTTCTTCTAGTGTGTCAATGTGTTTTGTAGCAGAGAAAACAAATTCATGATAGAGTCCATTGTCTCGTGTCCTGAATTCTGCAACTTTTCCAATTATTGAATGATTTTTTTTTGTAATCTATCTATTTCTTGCAAAGCATATTCAAGGTCTTGTTGTAATAATTCAATTTCTTGATTAGTTGTTTGAAGTTTTTTTTCCTCCTTTGCCCATTATGAATTGTGGAATCACGCTCTCCTGTAATCATGCTCACTCTTTGAAGAATAAACAAAATAATCAGGGTGTCGGGTACAACCGATCATGCACCCATTACAATGCAATTACAAATTGTGACCTCAACTTGACTCAACTTTAATGAACCTTTTATTCACCAAATACCTAACTTCAACTTTAACTTTTACTCAAAATTCACTTTACAACCCATACTTGAACTTGACTCTCTAACTTGACATCAAACTCTTCAAATATTTATAAACTCAATTGACTTTATCAACTCTATACGTCAAGAAATTTCAAAACCCAAATTCACTCTAGACTTTAAATACTCTATAAGCCAAAACTCACTTTTATATCAATATTGATTTAAATTTATCTTGACTTTAACTTTGGATATTACAACGAGACTATACTCTTAAATCTTTATATCCCTTAACTTTTACTTTTACTTTGACCTACAAAATTCACTCACACTTCCTAACTTTTGGACTTAAAATAATAACTTAAGTTTAAGAGCACTTATCTCTCATAGCAGTAAACTCCTCCACGACAACTCGAGGTATACTCCACTTGGTCTCTTCATAGAAAACGATCAGATGCAAATAATCCACGCAGGTATCCAGGCGACATATGTTTTTACTTTTTTACTTTATGTCATTTCTCAACTAAGCATTTCTTTCAAACAATGACATTTTTTTATAAAACTTCTTCTTTAGTCCTTTGTTTTTACATGGATTCATTTCATATATATCACTCATTTACCTTCATTAATTTGTCAACTACATGGGAGGCAAGTTACATTTGGACTTTTACCATGAATTTTGATGTAGCAAAAAAACCTGAAGTCACCACATTCTTTGATGTAGCAAAAAGATTATTACTGTCGTTGAAAATTGTAGACTGGTACTGACCATGCCAATATATATTCTCTCTTGGTATTGGGTGATTCTCCCAACAGGATAAATTCTAAGACGCAATGTGAATGTCAACTCCGAGTTAGCTTCATAGTTGGTGCATCGTGGATGTGGTTTCATGTTTTTCCATCGAGTCCATTAATTGACTCAATTGTTGCAGCCGAGAAATGGCAGGAAAGACACCCACACTCTTACTGTTAAACTATATATGGATCCATTACATGTTCATCTTGTCGGTGGCTTATATCTCTTCTATCTCAGATCTGTTGATTATGGGAACCACATGCCACCGATATTACAACAAGTGGAGAGTAGACATTATTTACACAAGCACTATATAATTGGAGTTCCCACGTTCAACTGCTTTCCTTCTCTGGAATCTGCAATTCCTTCATGCAACAAAACAAAAATATGAATCTTCCTTTGATTTCCTTCTCTATAATTTCATGCATTGCTCTATATGTTGTCCATGTAAATACTAAATTTTGCATCCAGGTTCTCTCTGGCTTGTCTTCAAGTTCATGCACTACACACAACAAAATCTTATTGTTGGCTCTCTCTAGCTTGTCCTCAAATGTCCACGCACTTCACTTGCACTGCTCAACATTCTATCCATGCACCAATCTGAATATCTCACCACTCAAACTTCCATGCACTAGTTCACACTACGATATACCAGCCGATGTTGCAATACACTGTCGCCCACTCTACAAAAAACACGCTTGAGAAACCACTGGAAAGATCCTTCACGGAGGTCAGCCTCTCACTCATGTACTCTTTCAACAACTAATACCTTATTTTCACAATGTGACAACCATGGCTCTGATACCAAATGTAGGAATTATGAGCAGCAGAGCAACAAATAATAACACATAGAAATCATCATAAGAACGCAAAAATACATACAAAACTCATGTACAAAATAATGATACATCTCTCTTACACACAATACATTTGTGAGGCCTCATAATATAGAATTGAGGTTCTCATAACGAGATGTCCAATATAGCATAACAATCTCCACAACTATCTCCACAATATCTCCATCCCTAACTTCACTCATTGTCCTCATATTTGATCATACATAGACTTCTAGAATAAGTCTACTTACGTTAATAATAATTTCATCATATAATTATCACAAGAATGAATTTTTCCTTCACAAAGATGACAAAACCTCTCAAAGTAATTTAAGTAACTTGCACAATAAATTTGAGGAGCACACACCCTTTTTAAACTTGCCAACAATACAATGATATGGATTTTGATCATGTCCCTTTTTTTACCTCATCGGGGTGTGATGATGATCCATGATACCTCCTTTGATATGATGTTCATCCAATTCTGTTACGAGGAAAATCTTTCTATGGCTAGGGTAAATCACAACATAAATAAAATGACTACATAAATCAACTCTATTTGTTGGTTGTGGAGCCTGATTATCTTCCCGATTTAGAGGTCTTTTACTTCCAGTTGTATTTATACCCCATGAAGTATTTACACCCCAGAAGTATGTACACTCTTCCACGCGGGGGAGTTCAGAGGGGGGGTACCCCCTCTGCGGGGGTTTGGGGGCGAACCCCCCGAACCAAAAATTGCCTTGTAAATGTATATTGTAATTTCATTGTAAATCTGGACCGTTCATTATAAGGTCGCAGATCTAACGATAGAGATTATGTTAGGGTTTTTTTCCCTAGAAGGCAACCCTCTTTTATTAGGGAAATGTATTGTGGCTATGTAGGTTCAAAAGTATTGTATTCTGAGAGAGGAGACTGTGAGAGAAAGAAGAGGAAGTTACAGTGGGTTTTGTTGTAGGTTGTATCCCTTCATTTTGTTGGATAATAATAAAGAAAGGACCTGGAAATTTCTCTGGTGGACGTAGCCCACACTGGGTGAACCAC
>ML783140.1:281502-292731 GCA_009831015.1 Picea engelmannii | reverse complement strand
CACAAGACCAGATATTGCACATGCAGTGGGAGTTGTGAGCAGGTATATGAACAATACAGGTAAAGAACATTGGGAGGCAGTAAAGTGGATTCTCAGGTATTTGAGAGGTACTACTACACATGCATTGTGTTTTGGAGGTTCGGATACTTTTCTACAGGGATATGTTGATTCAGATATGGCAGGTGATAAAGACAACAGGAGGAGCACCACAGGGTATGTTTTTACTATAGGTGGAACAGCAGTAAGTTGGATTTCGAAACTGCAAAAGGTTGTTGCACTTTCAACAACAGAGGCAGAGTATGTTGTTGCTACAGAGGCTATTAAAGAGATGATTTGATTACAAAGGTTTATGGAGGAATTGGGAAAGAAACAGGAGAACAATAGGTTGTACTGTGACAGTCAGAGTGCCATTCACCTTGCAAAGAACTCAGCCTTCCATTTGAAGACTAAGCATATACATTTGAGGTACCACTTCATACGATCCACCTTGGAAGATGGACAATTGAAGCTAGAAAATATACACACTAGCCAGAATCCTACAGACATGTTAACAAAGGGAGTAACTAGGGAGAAACTGAGTTCTTGCTCAGTTTCAGTTGGTCTTCAAGAATGAAGATGAAGATGAGAAATTTGCCAGGTCCAAGAAGGTTCAGAGTCCAACATATACAACAACGGTGGAATTGTTGAGATCAATCTCCAAGTGGGAGATTGTTGGTTGTGGAGCCTGATTATCTTCCTAATTTAGAGGTATTTTACTTTTAGCCGTGTTTATACCCCATGAAGTATTTACACCCAAGAAGTATGTACACTCTTCCACGCGAGGGAGTGCAGAGGGGGGGTACCCCCTCTGCAGGGGTTCGGGGGCGAAGCCCCCAAAGAAAAAATTGCCTTGTAAAAGTATATTGTAATTTCATTGTAAATCTAGACTGTTCATTATAAGGTCGCAGATCTAACGATAGAGATTATGTTAGGGTTTTTTTCCCTAGAAGGCAACCCTCTTTTATGAGGGAAATGTATTGGGGTCATGTAGGTTGGCAAGTATTGTATTCTGAGAGAGGAGATTGTGAGAGAAAGAAGAGGAAGTTACAACGGGTTTTGCTGTAGGTTGTATCCCTTCATTTTACTGGATAATAATAAAGAAAGGACCTAGCAATTTCTCTGGTGGACGTAGCCCACACTAGGTGAACCACGTAAATCTGTGTCTCTCTTGTATTGTGTATCTTCTGTGTTTTATTTCCGCATTTGTTTTATTTTATTGCTCTGTGGTCCTGTTTTTCTAACACTATTCTCAAGTATTCTATACAAACAAATATGCTAGCAAGACAAGATAAAATTCCTACCTTGTCCAGACGTTCGATGAAGTCCACCATTGAGCACTTGACCCAAAACAATATACCTACAACTAGTCCTCAACAACCAAGAAAAGAAAGCATACAGTGATAATATATGATGTTAGCACATTCAATAGCATAATCCATTAATATACATAACAAATATGCCCATGGAATAATAATTCAAATATTGGCAAGATATCAATTGGACGGGGAAAGAGTATTTCTATTAATATATGATCAGCAGAAGTGAAAAAGTTACAGACTTCCGTGTCAGCATGGTTCGGAACCGAGAAACTAAGTTCCTTCCAGTTGGGCCTCCACCACTTCAATCCTCCACCAAAGACAATCTCATATAAGAGAGACAATGAAGTTCTCAATCAATAAGGGAAGAGATTGGGGGCTGAACACTGTGTTCACACTTAAAGGACAAAGGGATGCAGATTCAATGTGAAGTGAATAATTCCTCAAGAGTAACTTTTCTCTCAAAGTTGAATTCTTTCTCCTCTTTTCCATAGCTCAGAATTGCCTAATTTATAGCCTTCAAATGGAACTGAAGGGCCAATTCAGAACGTTTCCAGTATATCGAAGGCCAAGGATCATAGATATCCTATCGTGAAATGGAAACTCGACACCATTTTTCATTTTTGGGGACAATTCTCGATGTATGTGGGTTGTAGTGGTGTAGCCTACATATACACATGTTGTATAGTAGGCAAGGTGCATACATGTGGAAAAGAATGTATTTTTAGCTCTCGGATTTGCAAAAAGGGATGAAAAGTCTACATAGGGAAATGGAAATAGGCCTTCTTTGCAATATTGCATAGGGTGAGGAAAATCTTTCTATAACAAATGCCCCCTAATGTGTGAGGTTAGAGGAGTATCTGCGATGGACGAAATACATTATAAAAACCCAAAACTAGAGTGATGGGGAACCAGCTGGAAAAACTAGTTTCTCATTACATTATGCACTGACTTTGAATTCATGGCTGTCGATATAAGATAGTATTCCCTTCCCACCCGTCTTTTTTTGTTTTTTCATAGACAAATAAATGTTATGATACAGAGGAGGAAATGAGTGTCGCAAGTAAGCAAAACTAGTTCTAGCAGTGGAACATACCTATTCTCAATGCAAGGAGATGCATGCGGGATATGGACACTCGGGGGAATGTTCCCTCCTAGTTATAGGGTGTCAAATTGCGAAGGATATAGATGAGGCTTTGCTTGGTTGAGGATGCAAAAACTATTGAGGCAAACGATTTATAACGCAAAGCAAGAACCGACTATAGGCTTAAATAATGCAAGCAAGGGTATGAGATGCAATCACAACTTAACGCCAAAAAATGTCACTTTTCATGATCTTAGTCTACTTGGTTTGAAAAAGGGATAAACTTGTACCAAATAGATGTTATCCCAAATCTGATTTACGAGTGTGAAAGAAACAAGTTCACTCGGCAATCTTTTCGCTTTTTGAAAATGAGTTGGAATAGAGCTTAAATTAAACTCGGTTGGGAGTCCTCTAGGTATAGGGAACCATGTTTATGAGTGAGGAATGAGGCTCAACATAAAGTCACATATTAGCTATAAGGGACTCCCGGTCCTATGGAAAAAATTTATGCATGGGCACCAAATGAAGCAGAGGATTTAACTAGGGCACCCATGTTTGGTAAGTCTCTATCACTTGATAACGACGCATCTTATAGTAGCTGGAAGGTTATGTGTCGCAACAAATGGGTTCATACCTAAGGAATATGAGTGACAGTTATAGGACAATGCAACAATGCATGGTGGAATGGACACCTATCCTATATTGTAGTGAAAATACCTTCATGTGGTTACAAACGGTCAACATAACATTGAAATCTACAAGAATCCCTGGTGAAAACTACAAAAACCAACTCAATCCACTATTGTATTAGTCCATTAGGCGAAAAAATGACTTGAAACTATAGAAAGTGGGTAAAAATTGTTATAAATAGTAACAAAACCAAAAATTACTATGTCATTTTGACTTTTTACCCAAATAGTGAAAATTGGACCAAAATACCTCTGATCTTCAACTGGTGATTATGGGAGCGTCGGGCGATGAAATTAGAAACCGTTTGGACCAGGTAATTCCTCTTCCCCTCCTCTTCCTTTCTAGTGGATTAGAGTTTTAAATTAGGTTTCAAAATTTGAGTAAATTAGGGAGCAAATTCAGTATATCGGTGCACGCGAGATACCATTCATCGGGTCGCGTATACGTGAGGTTATACACAACTGTGTAAAATATAGGGAGCATGTACTCATCCCTATATGTGACTGTGAATGCAGAAGACCATGTACAAGTCTGTAAACAATGTTTTCTATGGTTGCTAACTCAAAAATTGACTTTTATCTGGAAAGATGGTGCTAGAATGGAGGGAAAGGGAGCACGAGGAGGGGATGTTGCTATGGACAAAGATCTGCGGGCCCAAATGGCCTTGAAAATATGTGGCTTGTATAAATATTTGGCACTCAAAAGGATGAGGGCCCAGGTGAGGTTTCTTGAGATGCTTGTGGATTATTGGGATCCTGACAGTTAGCGCTTCAACCTCAATGGGAAACTATTAAGGATTGAAGTAGAGGACATATACTTTTTTACTGGGTTATCATGTCGGGGTGAGGTGGTGAAACTCAAAGCCCAAGGATCTGGGAGCGGTATGAAGATAGAGGAGTAAATAGATGCTCACTGTGTAGAAAGGACCCCGAAGGTTGGGAGTCAACTCCCCATCTAAGAGATAAACAATCTTAGCCTCAAGATTGTTTTCCTCATGTTGACCAGGATCACAGGATCAACTTCGTTACACCAGGCATCGAGGTCGCTCATGTTCTATGATATAGAGTGCTTGAGACCCATAGTATATGATTGGTGTACCTCACTACTGGATAATATGAAGAGCCAGTTGACATATTGTAAATAGGGTGGGAAGAGGAACTTTGGGTTTGCCTCTATCTTATGCAGCTTTTTCTTTGAGAGGGTTTTGGGTTCGGGACCTAGAGTCGAGATCATTTCGAGAGGACCTCGCGATCCAACCATGGCATGGTGTACCGAGGTAATGAGACGGAAGAGGAGGTAGGGTACCCATACCCTACAACGAGGATTTCTTCTACTGGTGGAGGTGATAGTTCATTACTCTACATGACTACCGCTATGCAGGGATTGACTTCATAGGGGACCCTGACATGCCACTACAACCAAGGACTGCCTACTAGGACATAGGTATGTCAAATGTTTTTAAATATTTCACTTTTTTGTATTTTTGTATAGTAAAACAAAAATATTTTTCGATGATTCTTAAGTACTCACTAGACACTTGTGTGACGCAGATGTAGTTCTGCGATAGACTGATGGGATTCCACGACATCATCAGAGGCACCAGGGAGATGAGGTGGTAGGAGGAGAAGCAGAGAGAGTCCTTCAAAATGTGAAGTGAAACCTGTCTCGTTTGACTCATAGGATTCTGATGATTCAGGTAGAGTATATGTCGGAGTCCATGCAACGACAAGTGGTTGGTGTGCCCAGATCTTGGGTACGACTCTTTCGGTGTCTTGCAAACATCATAGTTTTTTATCATGACACACATCTAGCGCCACAAGCATAGATGTCATGGATCTTGTATTATCGGTTGTATATGTGTATTGAAAGAGTTAGCCCCAATTTTGTACTATAAACACCATATTTTTTGAAATATATATAAAATAGGGATATTCGGCTTTACTTATATTACAATGTGTACATTGATGATATGGTTTTCTTTTCTTTAGTTATGTGACAAATTCCAATCTAAAACGAAATTAGCATAAGCATCAGACACATAATTAGAACTCCTAGGTATGTGATAATAAGTAATAAAATCAAATTGTCGTTCTAAAAGGCATACCCATAGGAATTGCCGGAGTAAAGTAGGATCATGCATGTGGTAACTGTCGTTCAAATGACATACTACTAACTGGGAATCCAGGCAAACCTCTAAATAGAGAATACCATATGAGATAGCATCGTGCAAAAGTTCTATAACGAGGTTATATTCAACCACATTATTCGTGGATGGCCCTATGCATACGCCACCTGAAGACACCAATAGACCCTCGGGTGAGTAAACCACCCAAGCGGTGGAAGCCAAGTTCCATGTATGATGACTGGCTCCATTGGCAAATCCTAAGTAGATTGAAGACTCCGTTGACATCTTCCAACCAAGGGAAAACTCGATAATCAAGTTGAAGACAAAAAGAAAGGAAAAAGATATATACAATAAATTACATTAGTATACAAAGATTTATTCCCAAGCATGGGGCTCAAGCATAATATCTTTTCAAGTAGAACCCATTCTTGGGCTTGGCCAACATATTCCCTTCATAATATTCTAACTCATAGACTCCTTTTTCTAAGACACGCCGCACGATATAGGGACCGTGCCACATGGGTTTAAACTTTCCTTCCCCCAACAGTTCTTTGGCTTGATCTTATAACAGGAACAAGTAACCCTCAGTGTACAACCGAGGATAGATAGACTTATCGTACTGGACCTTGATACGCCTTTTGTTTGCCTCAATAGTTGTAGAGGAGTCTCGGTGCTGCTCGTCAAGACTCTCTAGGTGTACAAGGCATTGTTCGAGATCGGAAGTGTCAGGTAGGAGTGTGATGGACAACTTAAGAGAAGGGATCTTGCATTCAATAGGTAATATTGGCTCCACACCATGTACTAACTGGAAAGGGGAAAATTCAGTGGCAGTCTTGACCGAGGTTCAGTATGCCCAGAGCACAGGATATAGCATAATATGCCTGTCAGATTTACTTTGGCTGACATTTTTCTGCAAAATGGTTTTGAGAGACTTGTTGATGACCTCTACCTATCCATTTACTTGGGGGTAGTAAGGGGAAGAATGATCATGCTTAAATCGTAGCTTGGATGCTATATCTTCCATCATTTCATTCTGAAAGTGTCTTCCATGGTCAATGATAATCTCGCTCGGGATATTGAACCGGGTGATAATTTGATTGAATACGAAGAAGGAGGAAGTCTTCCCGTTGTATTTAACTGTAGGCATGGCCTCGTTCCACTTAGTAAAGTATTCGACAGCCACGATAATGTGTTGATTCCACCCAACCAAAGTTGGGTTACAATCCACGAAGTCCACCCCCCACTTGGTGAAGGGACCGACGGTAATGACTAAGTGAACAGGGGTCGAATGCGAGCGCATTTTCAGAGTGAACACCTAGAAGGGGTGACACTTCTTAACCACTTCAACACAATATTTAAATATATATGGCTAGAAATAACCGGCTCACAAAAAAATTTGGGTTGTCGCAAGCCCAGATAGATGACCACCACAAGCACCATTGTGGAAATAGTTTATAACTGACTCATCTTCCTCATCATTTAAAAAATGATGCAATATATTGTCTACTCCTCGATGATACAAAGTTTTTCCGACGATAGTGTAATTCTTAGCTTGGTATCTTACATGTCGTTGGTCATCTCGCGAGAGATGTTGAGGGAACTTCAAGGTTTGAAGATAGAGAATGATGTATCCATACCAAGGGTCGGACGACGAGACAAGAAAAATGTGTTCATATGCAAATGAATCAACATGGATAACATCCTCATCTAATCATGGAAATTCAGATATTAACTCCACGAAGACTAGTGATTTCTTGGATTTCACAGAAACGAAATTGAGATCAAATTCTTGTAAAATGACAATCCATTTATTATTTCCCCCCCACTATGATATGCCTAGTAAGGACGTATTGAAATGGATTAACATCGGCAACCACAGTAGTCCTACAAAGCAATATATAATGGCGTAAATGTTGGACTGCATGAACGACAGCCAAAGCTATTTTTTCAACATGAGAATAATTGAGCTCAGGACCGAGTAAGTTTTGACTAATATAGTAGATGACATGCTCACAGAGCTCATCATCCTCCTGAACCAAAACCATATCGATCATCTCCTCGGATGCAGCTATATAAAGAAATTAATTTCTATTGTAGTCAGGAGACTTCAAAAGAAGCGTCGATACCAAGGCTTTCTTCAAAGCATCGAAGGACTCTTGGGCTCGCTCATCCCAGATAAAAGGGTTGTCCTTCTTCAAAAGACGCATGAAACCCTTAGTGATATTGGCATAGTTTACTATAAACCAACCTAAAAATTTAGATTTCCCCTGTAGACCTTGAAGTTGTCGAATAGTGTGGGGGGGAGGCAATCAAAGTATTTCCTCAACCTTTAAAGGATCTACCATGATCCCGGTATTAGAAACTAGAAATCCCAAAAGATGACCAGACCTAACGCAAAAGATGCACTTATGAGGGTTCAATCGGATTCTATAGTAACAAAATCTTTCAAAAAATAGTTGAAGGTGCTTAGAGTGATCGGATCTCTTACGAGAGTGAGCAACAATATCATCAAGGTAAGCTTCGACTATATGCTTAAGATCGTGGAATGCGAAGGTCATAACACGTTGGAAGGTTGCTCTGACATTTTTAAGGTTGAAAGGAATCTTTTGGTATGAGAAGGTACCCAAAGGACAAATAAATTCCATCTTGTGTTGATCCTCAGGTTTAATTTGAATTTGGTTATACCCTAAAAATTCATCCATAAAAGAAAACACTTCGCTTCCTGCACACTTATCGAGAATCTGATCGATGAAAGTCATCGGGAAATTATCTTTAGGACAAGCTTTGTTTAGGTCACGTAAGTCCATGCATACACAGATGGTTCCTTTCTTATTATTCACAAGAACAGGATTGGATACCCATTCATTCAAGGGAACCGGGTAGATAAAGTTAGCATTAAGTAGTTTCTCTACCTCTTCCTTAATATCAGAGGCCTTCCAGGGATTGACAACTCTAAGACGTTGTCGAACAAGCTTAGCATTCAGATAATTTCTAATATCATGTTCGATAATACGAGGGTTGATCCCTGGCATCTCTTCATATCACCAAGCAAATACATCTCGGAATTCCTTGAAGAGTTTGGTGTAGATCAAGATTTCTTCTAGCGAACAATCTGCACCGATATGTATGTTTTCAATATTTCCAGGGGTACAAGAGATATTGATCGTGACGGTAGGAGAGATACTCTCCATATTTCCTTTGGAATAAATGTCATGTGTATCAAGTGGAACTATAGCATGACTGATTATCTCTCTCAAAGTAGATCGAAAGTCATCTTGTTCGATTCTTTCAAGCTCTGGGAGAAAATAGGAGCGATGATGCATATCAACCCAAGGTTTGTCAGAACCATTCATGGCATCGATGATAGATTCATCCGAGGGAAAAGTCTCATCAAGGCAGTCATGTGAAAAATACAATGAAGTGGCCCACACGGGCTTAAACATGGGATCCTCCTCTTCTGTCGGCGGGGTAATAGGATCGGGATTGGTGGAAGAGTCAATAATACATTGATACGCAATATTCATTCCTGATAGTTGCATGGCCATTATAGCATGTGAGTGACCTTCACTAGATGAATTCGAGGAAGGTAGGGTCCAAGGATCATTAAAATAGGAAGTGCGGAAAGGAACATACCTCTCTGACGAAATGCGCCTACTGGACATGGCTTAAACATGGTGAATCGGTGCCATGAAGTCGAAAGTACCCATAAGGTAAGAATACATGAAGACACCGATATTCTCAATTTTCGGCTGATAATTATCAACCACGGGGATCGACGGTCCAACAGATGCATTGGGACTAGCATACACAAAGGATAATTGGTCGATCGTCATGATCTTCCCATCAAGTGGAAAACAAAGAGTGTGGAAGATGGATGATATGACGATAGTCATAGCATAGGTCCAATTGCTTCCTAGTAACAATTTTTAATCAAGAGGTGCATCAACTATCTCAACATCCACCTCTATCATCTTCCCACCTAATTGGACCGGAAAGGAAGGAAAAATACCATGAGGGCGAAAGGAACGACTGTCAAAATCAGTCAACATGGTCAATGATTGAGAAAGAGTTGGAGAGTTGATAGCTTTCCAATAGATCAGGGACATCACACATGTATCAGCACCTTCATAAAAAACTGCACGTTTGATGGTATACTTTGAGTACCCCACGTGGATTTGGAATGCCACATGGTAAGGCAAGCGAGGCTTCACACTTGTGATGTCACACTTGATAACTTTCGAGCCACTGGGGTCTAGAGATCCTAACATAGATAGCAAGGCATTCCTCTATGAAGGATACATCTGGAGTACCTCTAGAGTCGACATCTCACAAGGGGTTTGACCCAGTTCCTCAACAATAGAGTAATTTTTAGCGGCTCTAGCATTTGGATTGTGGGTAGAGTGCTTGAGTACTCCTTTGGGAATACAAGGTGGTGGCTCTAGTTTTTCAATCTGTAAAGTCATCTCCAGAGGAGGAGGAGGAGATTCTAGACCAGGTATATCCTGTGAATAACTATAATCGCAAGACCGGGTAGCTATGTGAACTTTAGCATTGACCATATTGATACACAAATGGTCACTGTCTTGCGATGGGGGATTTTAACTCCCACCGGCCGCATTTTTGGCATTTGAGGAGCTTGAGGCCATGTGTTGGTTATGCTGGAAAGGATTTGTCACCACGGCGGGCGATAGAGATAAGAGCCTCCCAACTTCCGCAAGTTTGGGGCATAAATGAGTAAGGTGATTGTCTGTACAAAGCTTACAGGGAAAATTCACCTTACACCTTTCTTTATTTCCCTCTCTAGCATTATTATTCATCTTCTCATTATTTCCATTGTCCTTGGGTTTATTATTATTTTTCCCACCCTTACGATTATTATTACGTCCTTTCTTCTTATTCCCACCTGGTTGTTGGTTACCATTTGGGTTGATCGATGACTGCACGGAATGTACATCTATCGACTGAGTGGGATTGGAAGACACGGGTGAAGCTAGCCCTCCTGTAGACTAGTTTAGAGACAACTCTTTCAAATGGCTTGTCACCGAGTCTACATATTTTACATTAGCAGAGCCTATAATTCCATCGACATGAAGTCTAGGATTTTGTCTAGGGTCATAGGTTGATCGTGGTGCATCTAGAAGAATGTGGTATAACATCTCAGACTGAGCGTATACAAGATCTAACTGTTGGGCTTTGAAGATCGCTTCTTCCTCAGTGGTAACCCCAAATGTAGCAACATCCTTCGAGATAGGAGGTTTCCAATACTTAAGGAACCCTTCTAAAATAAAGGTCGGGGGTATGGAGGTCTTAATCAACCTCTTTCATCTATTCCACTCTTGGATATGATCCGAGATATGAGTGGTTGTGTCCTGGCGTAAATTCGACAGAAGTTATAGGCCAACATCGTAACGAACCGACAATTGGAAGTGGTTGAGGAAGACTAACACCATCTGACTAAAGGTCCCATATGCCCCCCTATGTAGCTCTATATACCATTTTGCGGCGACCCCAATGAGGGTGCGTTGAAATAATCTTAACCAAATGGAATTGTCATTAAGGGAATTTGAGGAGCACCATAGGTGAAAGGTAGTAACGTGATCACTAGGATCCTTGCCATTCTTACCTTCGAATTTAGGAATGTACGAAGGAATCTTGGTGGGGACGGGGAGCCATGTAGGATCATGACACAGAGGGTCGTTCATCAACTTTGACAAGTCTGGCATATTAAGAATGGCCAGAAAAGGGAGTTGTGGTTGTGGCATCTGGCCCCAAGCTCCCTGGAAATATTATGTGTTAAGAACCAAACATCAATATAGCATAGAAAAACCTCACGAAAATTACTCAACGCCTTGAAAAAGAGATAATTTCAGATAATAAGCCTCTTTGAGGGGGCAACCTCCTTTTACCCCACTTAAATGTTCAAGTACCAGATGATTCAAAATGAAAATGTCTCCTTGGTATATATAGGAGACTAG